>JARVGP010000512.1:0-40278 GCA_029876185.1 Mansonella ozzardi | reverse complement strand
TTATAATTTTTTTTTAATTTTTTTTTTTTTTTTTAAAAAAAAAAAAAAAAAAAAAAAAAAACGAAACTTGCAATAAAAAAATTAATCTATTTGTAATAAAAATTAATCAAATTATTTATTTATTTACATTTGCAACTTTCCATCCGGAAATGCCTCCCATCCGTAAATCCGAGAGCACAAATAAAGTACTGTGACATGAGATGCATTATTTCATATGGGGATGGGATTGAAGTATGTAAAGGAGCGATTAATTGGCTCTGTGCTTTCACTTTAATTTGGCTTCGCGCATTGTTGTTGTTTTTGTGTTTGTTTTGTTTACTAAGCTTGGAGGATTTTACTATCTGATAGAAACTGGTAAAGGTAAGGTAAGGCCTGAAGCAACTATTATTTGCAATTTTCAACAGCTTTCCGTATTGATGGAATAACCAGAGAATGTTCAAATAGATCGCCGACCTCTGATTCTATTGTACCGCACGCACTGTTATGACCAATGGTCACTCTCGAACGTTTCTTTTTCGCTAGATGTTTTGCAACTTGCTATGTTTAATCATCAGTATTATAATACGATATATTGTCAACAATTTTTGTGAATATTGCGATCGATGTATTTCTATTTAATAGCATGCATATAGCAAATAGAATGCAATTGCGAATTTTTAAAAGTTTTTGTTAAGATCGAATTTAAAAATTTTCAATTTTTGTTACAATTGATTGGCATGTGAAATGCATTGACCAAATCTTATGTGTAAAAAACTAGATTTTCTCTTTTTTGTTCATCTATTGATGGAAATTGAGATTAAAAAATGCTACGCACTTCCTTATATTACTGATGAACAAATGTGGTGGAACGCATTGCCATCACTTCAAAGTTTGTCTGATTACATGTGATATACATATGCATGAATATATATGTACGAGGAAATGCTTTATTGAGCTTTGACCTTTTAACCTTTGTTAAGCTTTCGAGTTTTTTTTCGAAAAAGTGCTTTTAATCGTGTTAAAATATTATGCTTTTTAATACTTTTTAATACTTAAAATATTATGCTTATTAATAAAAAATAAATATTATGCTTTAATACTTTTTTTAAACAACTGTTACGTGTATCTATTATATCAGCAAGGAATTATAATTCAAAGGTAAAATGATAGGCAATTATAATTTTGCACTTATCTTTTACAACAGTTCGATTTGATAAAATCAGAAAATTGATAATTAGAAAACTGTTTTTATTAGTAAATTAATTTGCAGTTATTTTTCTGAAAAATTATTCGATTTATGTTGTATTCTATTAAAATATGAAATGATAATGGTTCACTTTTACTTTCTATCTTCAATAACTACAAATCTTTCATTTTAATATATTATGCAGGCTATCCTCTTTGTTCTCTTTGCTCTTCTACTCTTTAAATATCAAGTTTACTTGCATCACTTTCAATTATTATTATCCAATAGCTGATAATTTTTAGTCTTTATACCAATTGCTTCTTTTTTTTTCAATTTATTTCTTCAAATTTACAATGCAAATTTAATTTATTTTCTGAACTATACAATGCTGTTAAGATATAAAGCAGAACTGTAAGAGAATTGATGAGTGCCGAAGATAACTACGAAGTTATTGATGATGAAGGGATGCGACTAACAAAACATAACAATCCAGATGCAGCTCTTGTATTACTCTTCGGATGGGCTGGTTGCAACGATCGATATTTGGCAAAATATGCTAAAGTTTATGAAAAAAAGTAAGCAATCAAATTTTGGGTATTGATTCACATAAACATAAATATTAATACGCACATAAATAGGAACATAAAGATCATATAAAATTCATATAATTCACATGTCATATATAATTATATGCTAAGACAAAAAACGCGATTAGAGTAGTTTGAATTGTTTTCATGTGAATTCTGTTGGCTCTTGATATCTTACATTATTTTCAGTTTTTTGAAATATAAATTTTAAAAAGATGGGTCTCAGTATAAATATTATACTTTATATAATGCTCCTTTCCTTTCGATAATGCTCCTTTCTCAAAATCAGTGAGGAAGTTGTTTCTTCTCCATGTTTTAACAAAAATGCCTTGTTAGAAGTGATGGATAGACATTCACGTGGAAAAAATGTATTTAAATTGTATAATGCCTATTAAAATTTCGCACATTAGCTGATACTTATCATCTCAATTAGTTGAACTGAATGACTTATCATGTTGCTTAGTTTCCAGATTAGTTTCCCTCTCTTTATTGATATCTTGCTCAAATTAATTTTAATTTGATATTAATTTCAGTTGTTCAGTCTTACGCTTTACGGCTGATATACAGAAAATCCGATCCATCTCATCCTATCGAAAATTCGCACTGAATATTTATGAGAAAATACTCGAAACAACAACGACACTTTCTATATATTGTCACATGTTTAGTATGAATGGTTGTTCAACTTTTTGCGCTTTGTGGGATCTTCTGGATACAGTTGCAGATTGCGAATCACTGAAGTCGAAATTCAAAGGCTTGATTTTTGACAGGTATATTGAATAGTTTTTCAAATCTTATTCTAAGACTTTTGTGATCTAAACGAAAAGGAGAATTTGACATATTTTGACTGTAGTATAGAGCTAAAAGTGAAGAATTCATATAGTCGCGTTTCGCCTTTTATTTCCATTGACAGTAATTGATTGGACTGTGACTATCGACTAATTCGCATTAGAGACAATTATATAGCATTGAGGATGTTAAAGACACTGTTGAAATATCTTTAAGATTACATGTTGAATTAGTACTCCTTAAAGGAAATTTCGCGTAGTTGAAATTTTAATTATCCCAAAGTTGCAGTTAAGTGTTTTAGTGGCGCTGTTCTTCTGATGTAATATTTCGCATGTTGTTACTAAGAATATGTGCAGTTTGTGTCTCAATTACTCTGTATTTAAGAAATGGATATCTTTTATGTATGATGAGGAATTTATATCAGTTTTTGGTTCTAAAAATTTTAAGTTTTAGCTCTCCAGCAAATGTAACACCAATGCAGGCAGCAACAGCAATGTCATTTGCTCTGCTGCCACCGTCTATTTATGGTAAGACTTTACGTGAAACTTATCGTTTCTTCCTAGCTGGCTACTTTTCAATACACCATTCTATGATTTGGCTTCGATCTCAGTGGGACAAAGAAGCTTATGAACGGAACTATCCTTATTTCCGGATGTTGGCAATGAAAGATTTACCTAAATACCAGCTTTATATCTACAGTTCTATGGATGATATCTGTTCTGCGGAAAGCATCGAGCAGTTTATAAATCATAAGCATGAACAAAATGCAGTAATTTCAAAGCTCTTTTTCAATGACACACTTCATTGTCAGCACTATCGACTTCATCCTGAAGAATATGAGAAGGCTTGTGAAGAATTTCTCAATAAAATATGAAAAATGGTAACAGAATTATAATGACTAGTCAATTTCATAGGTAGCAGTATTTATCCAGCTTTAAATATTGATCATTCATTTCAATAATCATTAATGCGTATCTTGTGTTTACTTGAGAATTGCTTAATTCTAATATGATTATCTTATTTGTCAAGTAAATATCGTTGGATTGCTTTTTAATAATCTCTGTTTCATTTGATAAAGATTATTGGAACAAAAATTGCACTACCGTAATATTGTACTTCCTGGATCTTTCTTAACGACAATCGATTTCCGAAGAATCTCATCATATCTTTCATTTTTAATCTGTTTATATGAAATGTATTCACCGTGTTGGTCTTGTGTTGTTTGTCTGGTCTTGTTTGTGCTTATTGAATACTGATCATCTTTATTAAGTTTTTAAATGTGTTCAATGTATTATCAACATTCCGGAGTATGTGAAATAATCTTTGATTATTCAAAGTATAACCATATGCTAGCAATTTCAATTTTCAAAAGATAATATAATTTAGTAATAAAAAGATTTTCTTATTTATGATATTTAGTATTCGAAGGTTTATTTTAAAAAGTGGAGGAGGATTCTGTCATAAGGATTGAGTCATGATATATTTTAGTGTCATTATAGATAGAATATGATTTAAAATGGATACTGCTGGTAACTTCAGGCATTCCGTAAAAATTAATTAGCGACTACTGCATATTTTCTATTTTTCACTGTGTAATTACCAGCCGATGTTATCATATGTAAGATACTTATAAGGTTAAAAATGATAGAGACAAAAGTCAAATATCATTTGATTTTGAAAGTAAATTTTTGGCTGATAATTCCATTTTTGCATCATGTTTGGTAAAAAAATTTATAGAAATTCCTTTAAGATCGCTTACTGAGAGATTTCCTTTAATGTAAGTTAGATCAATTTAATTGGTAAATTTAGGTTAAATTTATAGAAATAAAGAAAAAAAGAAAAGATTGTTTGGTTCAAAGAAAATCAGCTTTGAAGATGTGTCTTAATTCATAATAGGTAGGGCAACAAAAAACTGATAATTCCGAAAAAGACATCAGAATTTCCTGTCGACTTCAAAGAAAAATGCTATATGATATTTCTAAATCAAAAATGAAATCCCTATTTGTTAATCTTCCAATAAAATGAGTTATTTCAAGTTGCGCCCGTTCAATTATCTGAAATTCACATTATGTAGGAACCAAACTTTTGCCTGTAGAGCTCCATCCTCTCGTTATTTTATATTGCAAAATTGTTAAAATTAGAAATTACATTACCTTTGAAATAATGTTAGAAAGATAATGACTACATTTATTAAATATATCGGATAGGAATTTCTCCAACGACCAGTGTGCTTATGTCATAAGTTAATATATCTTGAAGGCATTTTGAGCATATTCGAGTTCACCTCCTGATCAGATTTAGATCTCAGGTTACCAGGTTGTTGAATATCAGAAAGATTTCCCGAACAGTAATGGATTGTTACATAGGAAAATGGAAATAACGAAACAGAGAGCTCTGCTATGGAGACGAATTTGATGAAGTGAAGTTAATCACCACCAACACTTCAATTACTGCATATCCAGTTTCTCTCAAAACAAATACCCACGCAATCACATTATTTGACCATCTCTATCACTTTTATCGGCTTTCTTTTACATTGTTATTTCATTTATTACTCATGATTTCTCACTGTATCTTCAATCTATGTATCTATCCGCTATTAATTTATCTTAATGAACTAGAAGCAGCTAAACTGGAAGCTTGTTAGTGTTAACATTTACATGCTTGGCAACCGATATTGAGCACATGTTAAATTCTCTTTTATTCTATTATCTTTCTTTTCGAATCATGCAATAAAAGTTTCAATCATTATCCATTATCATTTTACAATCAGACAGTTTTGTCTTCACTCCAAAAATCACAAGGCTTAGTTTAGCTTGATGAATAATTGTACTCAGTAACGTTCGTTAGTTTCTGTCCATTCCTAACTACTGTTATTTTGCTAAATTTTTATGAAAAGTAAAACAATGAGAACATTTTTTAAAATCATTTCTTTCTATCATTTTGCTTCCTCGGATAATTGCATGTTCCTTTACCAATGTATGTGAAAAAATGTTTGCGAAAATGCTTTGCGATGTTTTTTCGGGCTACTGGCATCTGTTCATATCGGTTCAACAATTCGAATACTTTTATGGAAATACAGTGATATTTCCCTGTCTGTAGATGATTTTAAGGAATAGATTAATGCTTGCTACCACCACAAATTTATTTTATATTTCATGAATCATTATTAAATAGTTTTAGTGGATAATACAAGGATGTGAAGAATACAAACATCAGTGAACTCAGTGAATAACAAATACTTTTAAGGAAGTATCCGAAAAGTAGAAATACTGACAAATCGAATCTGTGCTAAGGATACAGCATGCGCACTATTTAATGACATATGTTTTTATCGATGACTTGTGGACAGTTTACTTAGGATTCTTCGAACTGTGCACTTAACTTTATCTGATTCAACGGAACCTACCTAGAATTCCTTGAATTATGCACTTAACTTCATCTGATTCAACGGAACCTACCTAGAATCCCTTGAATTATGCACTTAACTTCATCTGATTCAACGGAATCATCCATCGATTAACTAGCACATTCGCTTTGTTTCATTCATGAAAATGAATAAACATGTTGTTGTTTGAGGGGGAAAAGCACGTGATATGCTTAATATGCAAGAATGTACATATACTTATTATCATTAGAAGATAATGCAAGTATAGCTGAGATCACGTACGTGTAATTCAATGAAAATATTGTCATCGCAAGAGACTTTTTGTGTAACTCATCAACGATCTCTTCTACATACATATCTATCAGTGATAACATTCCCCCTACATATACGTACATAGAAAATGTGAGAGAAGATGAAACGATGAGAGCTGTTTTAAAAATGATGACGTCATGCGGAGAGAAGAAATGTTGAAGAGCGGAATAGCATAGCTCGTGAGTAGAGTGTACGTACCGGCCATTCAACACAATATCACATAGTTCATGAGAGTGCTAGACAGAGAGCATGACTCATCCACCCAACTAACTCCGCACTGATTCATCCCCCATTTCAGGCTGAACCAACAACACACGACAGAGCAACAACCAATGTCGAGTATATCTTTTAACTGACGTTGTCTATCTATGCGTAAACGTATATTTATTGCTCTACACGTATCCGTGTGTGTGTGTATGTATGTATGCGTAAACGTGTATCTATTGCTCTACACGTATCTGTGTGTGTGTATGTATGCCTAAACGTGTATCTATTGCTCTATACGTATCCGTGTGTGTGTATGTGTATGTGGTAGGCAATAACTTTTACGCATACAACTGTTTAGAGTTGGTTTTTTTTTTCCTTTCTCCAAATACTAAATAGAAATTCAATTCTTAGAAAATTTGTGATAAATTTTATGAAGAAATCAAAGGAAAATTTGCTAAAACTATCAAATAAATTATTTTTTCAATTCCAAAAAAATATAATCTTTCTGTGCAAAATATCTTTTGCATAATGAACATCGATTTGTTATAATAATCTCATTTATTTATTTCTCCATTAAATTTTACTTTACTTAATTTATATATATTTATCCTACTGTAGAAATTTGCCATTACAATATAAGTGAAGATGTAAACTTGCAAAAACTTTCGAATAAACTATTACTTAATTATTTTTATCCCTTCATGAAATCTATATGCTATTATGTGAAGCTATAAAATTTACATGCTATCATGTGAAGCTTGATCTAAAATAGGAATATCCTATGAGTTTCACAGTCCGAAGATTGAACTGAATTTCAAAGAAGAAAGAAATCGTTGGAAAATTTTTAATATATTTAAAACTATAATTCTCGTGTACGCATACATCGTTTACCTCAAATTCCTTCATTTTCCAAATTTTAATCTAATATTCTCATTAGTCCCAGTATAGAAAAAGTTATGTGATCATACGAATCACAATAGTTTCAACAATGTAAGGATCACGTAACGGGTACGTAACGGAAAACTTCCCAACAAACATTAAGCATTTATTTCTCCTTATCGCGTGCTAAAATTTAGAGTCACTATGCAAAATTATTATCTCGCTTTCACTGTTTGATTTAATTCACCAAAATTACATCTGTACTGTTTGCTGAAAGAAAGAAAAAAAAGAAAAAAGTATTCTGATGATTTAATCAGCAAAAGATTACTCATTTATAGAAATTGCAAAAAAATGAAATTCTATAATTTTCACAAATTTTTTTTTTTTTGATTCTAAGAAATAATTCTTCCTTAATTTTTCTATTTCATATTTCTCTACTATGCGATGCTTCTATAAGGGGATGAAGCGATTAGCTAACATAGAATTTGAAAAAGTTTTTTTCCTTATAAAAGATTTAATTGGAATCAAGCATTATTGTCATCATTGTTGCTACTGTTGTAATAAGTTAACTATAGAAAAGAAATAAGGAAAATTTTTGAAATTTACTACCTATGCTCAAATTTTTAAAATTTACTACCTATGNTTTCCTTATAAAAGATTTAATTGGAATCAAGCATTATTGTCATCATTGTTGCTACTGTTGTAATAAGTTAACTATAGAAAAGAAATAAGGAAAATTTTTGAAATTTACTACCTATGCTCAAATTTTTAAAATTTACTACCTATGTTTGAGTGAAACTCCTTGTTTTAAAAAATCATGGTATTATTCATACTAATCAGTATCAGTGGTCTTTAAATTGCTGATGTATTATATTATATTGATTGCAATCCTATGTAAAAACTTACAGTACTTTACATTTTGAATTTTTTAAAATAACCAAAATGCTCATGTTTACTTTGAATTGTTTCATCAATGATGTCCAATTCATAATATCTCATGACATTTCGGATTGCTCGTTATTGAACATTTTTTTGTATGATATTTTTTTTTTAAAAAATTTTTAGAATTTCAGAAGAATGTCAACAATACCATCTTCTGCAGCTGCAACAACCACTGATTTATCAACATCAAATGCAACATCACTGAAGCAACTAAAAAGCAGTATGCATCTCGATTTTTCATCACCGACATCATCAAAAAAGCAAATAATTAGCGCTGATCTATTGGATATCATCAAGGCATCACCAACAATTGGGAAGATGTTATCTCAAGGTGAAATTTATTAGCTTAAGAAGAAAACATGCCAATAATGTAGTGTTGTGGTAATGTAGTGATAAATTTATTGAACATCAACTATTCCTTACACTCCTTTCCATATATCATACTTCTCATTGGTTAAAATTTTTTTCGAAAGTCTAAAATTCATGCAAAAGTTTTTACCAGAGCGCCACCAATGATTGCTCAGAAAACTTCACAGAAAAATTCTCTGTAATAGCTGGATTAAATCAAATCTACTAATATTATTTTAAAAAATAAAAATAAAATATAATTGAAATATGTGCTATGAATTTGAAACATTTTGTCAACACATTGCCCTTCATTAAAATGAAATTGAGTGTTTTGTAGAGTTTTTGTTTACTGCAGGTACAACTACACCAACGCCAACGAAATTATTATATCCTTCTGAAGTTACAATGGCGCAACGACAATATGCTCAAGGTTTTATCGGTAAGGAGATTAATCTATTGATTCTATATTGATTCTATGCAATTTGACCATGAATCCCCCTATGCTCGTACAGCTGGAACTCAATCTTATTTTATTTTCGCCGCTGGTTTCCAGAGGCAACCTGTTATTTATATTCTAAATCACTTAAGTAGATGACCAGGCCGCCTTTCTCTACCAAATAAGTACCGGATTATATGGTTAATCATTCATTATTTTTACATACTGAGATTATGGTCTGCTATGTTTTAATTAACTCGAAAACTAGCATAATATCTTTCATATGAAAGAGAAGAGTTCACATATTGACTGGAAGTACGATTTTAAAGAATCATTTATTCCTTCTTCTTGAACTATTTATCGTTGTTCAGCAACTATTTTAGTACAATAATGCATTATGGTAAAATGTTGGAAATGAAGTGATATTTATGAAATTGAGGATTTCGCCTTCCAATTGATTCATTGTTTAGGTTAAGATATCTGTTGATTTTATTTATTTCATTTTTAGCTGCTATATGACGTATGAAAAGCATTCCAACTAAAAATACAATTCTTAAGTTTTAAGCAAAAATTTGCACTTTTTACTTTTTTTTTCTTTAACCTTTCGAATTATTTCAAATATTCTTTTCAGTTTTATTTTGTACGAAACATAAAAAATTAACTCTCTTATCGCTTTTTCATATATTTATTTTACTTTGTCGAACATAGTTCAAAGAAGATCTTTAACAGTAACAGATTCTACAGCCTTCTTTTTTTTTACATTTATTGATACTGAAGATGCGGAGTAATATAGTGTAAGTCTTCTAGATTTAACTCTTACTATTTTAGGGTTTTGTTGTCAGCTCAATTTTTTATAAAAATGCTGTGTACAAAAGCATTTTATCTGAACATTATTTGTATCTTTTCGGATTTGATTTAATTCGAATATATTTATGCATAGAACAAGTAGAAGTGTTAAATTCAGTCCGCTGTTCTAGAATTCTCGTAGATTTCTGGATTTTTGTTGTGTTGTTCATTCATTCTTCCGGTCAGAAAATTTGTTAAGATTTCTTGTGTTGAAGAAAAACAGAAAAGGTGTAATTATTTTTTTACACGTTTTTTTTTCTGCTATGAAATAAGCATAAATTCTTGTTGTGAACTATACAAACTTTCGTTGCTTTTCTTGAAGCTTATGCATTCTGTAACTTCCTCTTATCATGCTTATAACGGCGCAATACGATAGTATTGCGCAATGGCGCATTGCGTACACTTGCGCAAATGCCTTTTTCTATGCTTTTTTTGCAGTTTGTATGCATACTTCCTTTAAGATTTGGTTTTTTTTTTTTTTTTCATTCTAATATCATACAACTTTTTTATTCTTCATTCCATGTTTTATTTCCGTTTGCTTCTTTGTAGCAGGAAGTACATTGTATCTTCGGGATTATATTCCATTTTTTGTTTTGCTTTTACAAAAGATGTCGATAGAAACTGTCATTTCATTTTTTTTTTTTATTTTTTTTACTATTATGCCAAATCCAATTATTTTATTTTTTATTATTACGCTCAAATCAAATTTTATGCCTTTATCGCTTCTTAAACCTATTAGTTATTCATAGATACTATACCTGTACAGATCTATAATTGGTCTATTAGCAGTGGTGACATTTCTAAGTTTTGTTACATCTTATTACCTTATTATATTTGTATAGATTAATCGTTTCAGCGAATGACTATTCACTGTGAGATAAAATTGAATAAGCGATTTGGGATTTTTCCTATTTTCAACTGCAAAAATAAATTGTTGAAATGCATTCAAAATCTAACTAAAAGAGATGTAACAAAATCATTGGAACATTTATTATCTGTAGGCCAATGAAATATTGTATATAAATTGATATTATTTATAAACGAAATTGAATTTATTTAATAATATGAATAAAAATACATTAAACTGAAATATTGGGGCAGTTAAATTATTGATCTTATTGCCTTATTCTTGAGAATGGCGACTGTTGCTTGTATCGATTAAGAATGTAACAAACTTAGAAACTTTGAAATTCTATTCTGAAATTTATATGCACGGTTAAGATGAAAGGCATTTTTTTATAAGGAATAATTATAAAGCAATGTTTTTACTTAGGGCAGTTAGATATTTACTTAACATAGGAACAATTTTAATATTAAAAAAAAAAGATTTCTCCTTGATTTATTAGATGATTATTGTGTTTTGGATTCTTAAGCATAGTATTATTAAGTGCATTTAAAGGTAATATAAAAAAAAAACATTGAGAAGGACATTTCAGATGCATTGACGCAGGTGCAGCAATTAAACGGATTTGTTCCCTCACCAGCACTTCTCAATTCCCCGAGTTTTTTGGCTCCTTTATTTCAATCAGTTACCGCATCAACTGGTAACAACGATCAAACGAAAACTGTAACAAGCCCTATACTTACTAGTCCAAATAGGTAAGCTTCTTTTCAGAGTTCTTATAATTGCATTAATTTTTCGGCTCTAAGATTAAGTTTCAAGTTTTTTTAAGATTTGAAGAGTGCTTTATCAAAAAAATTTGGCGCTAAAAGATTACTCTGTTCTCTTCTATGTACTCATTTCAAGAGTGTGTATGTTTTTTTTTAATTGAATTCTTGTTGTTTGTAAATGTACTTCTTTTCAATCTTACATTTTAAACTACATGCAATGATTTCATTTCTAAAGCCAACTTAATTTTGTTTCATTATCCCAATAATTTCAAACAATTTGTTCTCATATATTGCTATATTATGATTAAAAAAAAAACAGTTTAAATGTATTTTTACAGTTATCACAGAAATGTTTATATCTGTCTTTCAATTCAGTAGACCGAGTGTTATTGATCTCATAATGTGGGCACTGTTGATTCTTTCTAAGTGAAGATCCGATAGAAGAGTGTAATTCTTAGAAAAATTGAATGATAAAATCAAAGATCAAAGAGTTATCAATTTGTACTTTGATTTGTTAGTAGTATCAGCGAGAACAGTCTAATCGCATTAGTAAATTATTTCATTTGGATGGGCATACAATCAGAAGATTCGGTAAAGAAACGAAGGTATGATTGCATGTCATCATGCCATGCTATGTTACAGATGTTAAGCGGAATTTTTTTTATAAAGAAACTGTCTAGCTATTGCTGCCGCTGATAATGATGATGATGATAGTAACAATAATGATGATAGTGATAATAATGATAGTGACAGTGATGATAATGATAGTGATAGTGATGATAATGACAGTGATAGTGGTGATAATGATGATGATAGTGATGGTGAAGTGACGATAATGTTGATGATGATAGTGATAGTGATGATGATGATAATGATAATGATAGTGATGGTGAAGTGATGATAATGTTGATGATGATGATGATAATGATAATGATAATGATGGTGATAATGTTGTCACTGTTATTGCTGTTTGTAAGGAAAGGTAAAAAGGTATGAAGAAAAGGAAGAAGGTATGAAGGAAGAAACTATCATCATATCATCGTACCTCTTTTTCCTGTATTATTTGCTTACCCCCCGCTGTTCCTGGTCTTTTCTCCATTCCTCCATTTTTGTACCACCATTTCCTCTGTCTTCCACACTTCGCACAAATATGCGCGCATGGATCGGACCGTTCGAATAAAACGAACCTACGAACAATTTGAGCCAACAGAACAAGAAATTTCTGCTCTGTTTTGGCTTGCTTTTGATTGTTTTTGATGAATCATCATCACACAACAGCAACAGCAACAGCAACAGCAACAGCAAGAGCAGGAACAAGAGCAGGAGAAGGAGCAGCTTTGTATGCTATACACACTACCGTCATCTGGTGAACACACCTTCACACCCATCATACCTTTTCTCTCTTCTATTGTAATTCTAGAATAAATCGATTCAGGAAAAAACTTTTTCTTTCTTGGCTTAAATTTAATGTGACAATGATGAACAGTACAAAATGTCTTTTCTCTTCCATTGTTATTGTTTTATCATAACTTTTCATTCATTCTTACATTTTATTAGCTCTATCAAAGCTTACATTACTTGCTTCTCTTACAGGCTTTACATAAAATTACAAATACTTTTCTCTCTCTCTCTTCCTTCAATTTTATTCAAAAGAAATTTCAATGTTTTCTTTTTATATTATACTTTTAACATTGCAAGTAGCAATCTTTTTAGCATCTTTAATTTTTAAATGATTTAAGAGATTATTAAATATTTTCCAATGATAAGTTGCATTGAAATTCATTTTTTTTCGCATAACATATATCTTTCAAATATTTTTTAAAAATTCTAAATTTTATTTTGATCTTTGATTTGTCTTTTAAAAATTCTAAATTTCATTTCGATGTTTGATTTTTTCCTCTAATAATAAATAGCTATTTGCTTTCTTAATCAAGCATTTGACGATGTGAACAATTTTTAAAATAAATCTATTCAATCTTAAATTCTCTATCTCTATTTGCGGAGTGAAATTTACAAAATCTTGCTGTTTTTGGTTTTTTCGTCAAAAAATGAAAAAATTTTGAACACCTCGAAATTATTCATTCTTCCAGGGAATCTTTATCAGTAATAATGCAAGCAGCTATGAGTGGTATGGGTTCACTTACCAGTTACAGTTTCACTCAATTGACTCCGACCCAACTTAATCCTTATGCTGTGGCAACATCATCTACCACAGCAACAACAACAACAACAGCTTCTGTACTTCAACAACCGATCGGTTCATCATCATCAACCACTACATCTGCTTTGTACCACGATGATATAAGCATGAAAAATGAATTACCAGGTTCATTGTTAAATATCAGTTTATTTATGCTACATATATATACAAATAATGTTTTAGCATTATTGCTCCACGACAATTTTTTTTCCACTCTAAATTAGCTTTCTTGGCTCCAGCTCTGTAATCTCTCTTTGAAGAATCCTGATAATTTCAGGTTGTAGTTCAGTGACATCGCTGCAGTCGGAGAGTATCAACGATACATCAACTTATGATACTTATGCAACCAGTGAAAGTAATCATGAAATAGAAGCATGCACATCATCCATACGTTCAAGCGTTAGTCCCAGAAGTCAGGAAGAGCATGTCTTCTTGGGTCCATTTTCGTATGTTTCCCTTGTGGTTACTTTAAATAATTTTCATTTTTGTAGTGAAATCAGTTTTAAAAATCTTCTCGCTAAACTTTCTTGAATTTATCTTGTGAAAAACAAATTTTTATTACTGTAGCCTTTATGGAAGTTTTATATTCTTCTCGTAATTTTTTCTTGATATGCCTCTCTCTACTTTAGATTAAAATTTTTCTTTCCATTTTTTAAAAATTTTTTTTTCCTTTTTCTACTTTAGATTAAAAAATTTCTTTCCATAAGAATGTATTACTGTTTGGCTTTAACTTTCAGTGAAATGCATTAAGAAAAGTAAAAAAAAAACAAAAAAACAAAAGAATAATTAGGCTGAACTTTTGTTTATAAAAATCGTAATGTAATTAACATGCAAAAATTGAATATTTTAAAGTGTTACATGAGTATTTATCACAGGAATGGAAAGCAAAAAATGTAGGATAGTTTTAGCCATAAAGATATTGCTTGTAAATACGGAAAACGATAGCCAGTTTGATGTGACGAAAGAATGAAATATTTTTGACAAAAAGTGATCTTAAAGAATGTGCTGTGGATGTTTTTAATGTTAATATGAAACATATAAAATTTATCTTCCTAATTCTTTTTTTTCTAATGTAAATTTTTTATTTTTTTCTTTTTTTTTTTATATTTTACTTTCAAATATTTAGAATGTGAAAAAGTGGCCTTATGGATCAAATCAGCAGGTTAATAAAATATGTGTATTTAGCATTGTACTGAGATTGATACAAAAATTTTTCAAATTGTTATTTAGAGACCGGTAAAATGAAACTTTTCGTAGATCATATAATGCATTTTCAAATATCGTTCACTGAGCAACAAGGTAACAAAATCTATATTCAGTTTCTGAGAGTTGTTTTAATTTAAAATAAAATTGTACCAAGCGGAAGAAGTCAGTGATGCGTGAATGTACGATATATTTATGCAAAGAAATCAGTCATATGCAGTTTAGACGTAAACTTAGACCAGAAAAACCAGCATTCATTTCATAGAATAGATTAAAAATTATCGATAGACATAGTCACATTCACCACTGAATATCATTAAAACTTCTACCTTATTGGAGATATTTGTCTGTAGTAGTTTTTAGTAATAATCTACGATTTCTCAATCCTTTCAATAGTTTTGTGGTAATTCAACTCACCGCATGCATACTGTCTTCAGTTGCTTAGATAGAAATTTTAATTCGTATATTAATTTGATGGTCAAATTTGATTTTTATCATCACCTACATCGTTCTTTCTCTTCGATATTCTTCCAATTCAAAAAAGTAAGGCTTGAAGTGAAACGTGTCCACTATTTGTGTGAAGTGATTTGCAACAGTTTTCGCAAAATATAAGAAATTTGGATGCTTAAATAGTTAATTAATTTTTCAGCGGTGACAGCTACGATGCGTTGGAACAAGAGAAGAAGAAGCTAGAAAGAAAGCGGGCACGTAATCGTCTAGCAGCATCAAAATGTAGACAGAAGAAGTTGCAAAAAATAAATGATCTCGAGAAACAGGTTTGCATGATTTCTTTTTTGGATGTTTACTTTTTTGTTTCACCGCTTTCAGGGTAACAAATTCTTGTGCTTTTTTGTTCTGCTCTCTGTGTCTTTTTCGAGAACAGAAATGTTCTTCATTATGACCTTTCGAAGTTTGCATCTACTCAGAAATTAGTCTGATTCGAAATTATTTCACATTGTGGAAATAAGCTTTTATGGATTGCATTTAATTGAAACTACCTTTAGCCATCTAACCATCAGTTCTCAGTTTTTTTTCTTTTTGAAGTCAGTGAAGTAAATGACTAACTTCTGTAATTGTTGTCTTTTGTACTTAGGATTTCTTATGTACTCACCAAAAGTTCAATATTTCGATAGAGATAGAATATAGGTAATTGCATGAAACATCATTTTTATAAAATATCACTACTATTACCATGCACTGCACTATCTTTTAAGGGTTTCTAATCTGTCTGATCTCTCTGTTTAAATTGTGGTATTTCTTGCTGAAATAGTAACAGCAGTTTTATTGGTTGCATGCAGCGAATTACGTTTTCGAATACGGATATAGAGTAATTAGAATTATGACTTTCTATGAATATTTGAAAAAATCTGTTTTACGAAATGAAAAGTGATATTTGTTTGTTCATTTTGTTACAGGTAGAAGAAGAGAAGCTTAAAGCCAATCGACTGAATGAAGATCTTAAACTTTTGGAGACGTCGATTGCTCAGCTAAGGCAGCTACTTGAGGAGCATCATAATAATGGCTGTCCTATATCTGCCAAAGCGATCTCAACATAATTTCATCTAGCATTATTTCTCTTGTATTTTACTAGTTTCGTTTTGTAGTTTCTTCATAATTTTCACCCTTCGTTATTTTATGTGATGAAGGTGTTTGTGTTGTATAGCTTTGAATTTTGAATACTTCCAAATCATTTCAATGACTGCGGGTAGTTTTCTATTTAGAAATTATGTTCTTCGCGTTGATGAATAGTTATTTAGAAAAGTTTTTATTTAAAATGGTTTTTTTTTTTTTTTTTTAAAATCGGCTACAATTTAATATTCTTATTGATCATAAGATATTAAGTGATTCTTGTTATAATTGCTTTCAAAATAAATTTTAATTCTGGTCGAATTTGGAAGTGCAGTGTACTGTTTTGGAATTCAGTGCCAGTTTTCCGATTTCGTGTTTTTCATCTGGACTTCTTGATTATATTTTTGCCTTATATACTATGCATTTCATTTACTGAGATGCAACTATTTCTTTTTCACGCCATAACCGGATCATTCTTGAAGGATGGATGATAGCGATATTGCAGTTGTAAGGAAAGCTAAGAAGGATTCATCTCTGTGGTCCACTTGACTATTTAATCTGTAGCTGGTTTTATTTCTTTCTGTAAGGATTTTTTTAGATTATTATTATTTAGCCTTTATCATAATTGGCACTATTTGTCTTTCTTAATCGGTTCATCACTTGCTTTTATTACGTTTGAAGTTGCTGCAGAGTTTTCCTTTATTTTGAAATTTGTATTTTCCCTAATTAATAAGCTAACTTTATTCCCCTTCGTAAATTGTAATGAAATGATCTTATAGAAACGGTGGTTGAGACAGATGAAACTTCTGATCTCTAGTAGTGTTTAACATTAGTTATCTATAGTACTTTTGAAATGAACGACTTTGTGCTTTTATTTTTTATCAGATATTTGTAGCTTGATACTTGTTAATATAAATTCTCCAAATGAATAAATTTTGAGCACTATATCATTTGTAAATTCTCATAAATTGCAAATTGAATCAAGTTGGGATCGTTCCGCACAGCATTATCAATTGTTATTTCTGCGAATTAGTTCATTTCTCCTTTAGACTTCAATTTTTTCTATGTGGTCTACTGCTTGAATTGAAAATGGTGAAAGTCATCTCTGTTGTTGGTTTGTTTTGTTAGGAAGAGAAGCTCTGATAAGTGAGTTAAAGTCATACGAGAATGAAATACATTTCATCGAGATTGCTGCAAAAAAGTGGAGAAGAGATTGTATGCATACTTTACTGAACTTTTTGTTTCTGAGAAATGAGAAATTGTAGGACGATTCTAGAAATCAGCATTAATCTGAAATTTGATGACGAATTTCTGCAGTTTGCCTCCATTGTTTAATTCTACAATTGAAGATGCTATTGTATATTATGTACTTTTTGTATGTATTTCTTATTTTTCGGTGCAAATAAAATTCCACAATTCTGTCATCAAGTTTATGTCATCTTTTGGTGGAAATTGAATTTGCAAATGGTCCTTTTTTTCCAAGATATAGTATTCTTAGTTGCGGTTCATTTTGATAGACTTAAGAATATCAATTTCACTTCAGCAGAGATAGTTTAGCTAGAATTACAACAAAACAGCTTTCAGATGCACCATATGTAGAAAGCATCCTTTCTTATTACGCGTCAGATTTCACTTTATTCTTTTCTTTCTTCGCTTGTCACTCAAATTCTTACCTTGATCAACCATCACAAGTTAGTTCCACAAGCGTATTCGATATTTTGGTAGTCTCAGCTGGTGAGGCATAATTGTGGTATAATATCCTATACTCTTGAAATACATTGTGACGTGATTCTGTTGAGATTTAAAATAAATTAATGTACGATGATCTGAAATATAAAATTAAAATAAATTAATGTACGATGATCTGAAATATAAAATTAAAATAAATTAATGTACGATGATCTGAAATATAAAATAAGATCGCAGATAAATAGTTCAAATTATAAGTGTAATTACTGCATCATTATTTAAGTACTAATGATAATTCTTCTGCAAAAAAATAAGAATTGCTGATCTAATTTTGCACGCCTAGTGCCGCATATTTTCTATCAAGTATTTTTAGAAGATATATTTTCTATCAAGCAAGCGTTTATTGGTGAGTGTTAAAAGTTTAATAGCTTAATTAAGCTATTTTTCAAACTTCTTGAATTCTTGCAAGCTTATAACCGTGGTCAGCAATACTTCTCCCATATTTCAGTCAAGGATGTTAAAAAATTAGTGTTTTCTTCTGTTTTTTGTCATTTTTTTTGCTGCTTCTCAATCGATTTATTGCTTTTTTTTGTTAATATAGCATTTTCATTATTTTTTCATCGTTATCTGTATCGGAATCTTTATCATATTTTAATTACTGCCATGAATCACCACGAATAATTTTTCGAAAGTTGCTTGAATCAATTTTACAAACCTCTGTGAAATCGATTTCTGTCTAATTGTTTTCCACGTACTAGATGTATATCTGATATTTGACAACTTCTTATCCTATCTCTAAGATACTGCGAGAAGGATATGGATTATTTATTGCCAAAAATGGTCTAACTAAAAATCGGGGTGAATCATAAGTGATTTGGTAGAAAGAAGGAATTTTGGAAATGATGAGTTATTCTGATTTCTGAAATGTGGGATGGAATGCCATCCACTAGTGAGAAATTAAGAGGGAGTCGAGACTGCCAACATGTGATTTTGGTACCAAAAATGTAGATTTGAAACGAATTGTCAAAATTTCTCGTAAACTTCGGAAAAGTTAGAGTTTGTTTACTTTTGTTCCATAGTCAACTAGCCGAATCTGTTTATCACAGTTCCCAGTAGACCAAGAGAACAACTCCTTTGTTCAATATCAGCTGGGTCCGTAGGATTGGATAACACTGGGGCGGAGTTCATTTCGGTCACCTCTCCGATATCTTTTGGCTATTCGGCTATTATTAAGACCATCAACTAAAGGAACAAGATTTGAACTGGTTGTGAACTGAGCATTCTGATTTCTGGATGTCACTTTGGAAGATCAAATAATCAGATGTCACTCATGAGAATTCCTGTTCAGTTGCTACTACTATCATTGGTAGTGAAAATATTAAGTTCTCTTAAATTCTACAGTTGCTTATTTGATCAGGCGAAATTCAACGAATCGCTACAGCATGCATCACTTGTAATCAGTGCCACTGCATTAGATGTTATTGTTGATCCTGGAGATAGTCGCTTGCAGGTAATTTTAAATTTAATTATGTTTTACAAACTGTAATTCAAAGGACAATTATTTGATCACTATTCATTAATGCAAACTTTGCTGATATGAACTATTTACTTTCCATATGCTTTTTTTTTGTTCATACAAATTTAAATGACATGATATGCCAAAAATTGCAAACTATAATTTTTGAATTTACTGAACTGAATCAAATTTCAAATAGCATTTGAACTTCCCGCCATCAAGTTATTATTTAAAAAAATATGTCTTTCTCAGTTTCATATGATATGGATAGCAAAATGAATAATTGTTCTAAAGTTCGCATTTTCAAGTTCTTTTTATGATTTTTCTTTTCTTTGTGAAATATTTGTATTTCCTGTTATGCAAATCTCAACATGTATTTACTTATCCTTACATTGTTTTTGACCGTAATTTCTGACCATTAATTCTTGTCCTCCTAATTACTATTCCTGCTCTTTTGTCCTTTCTTGATTACCTTTCTCTTTCTATCCTTTGAAAAATTCTTCCTTTCTACTTCTACACAATAGACATATAACTTTGTAGCAATAGCAGCAATTAATGCCAATTCATTTAAAATGATGCCAAAAAGATGCGATATCAAAAGAATAATTTATCAATTTAAATTGCTAAATTAAGAGTTTTAAAAGTTCGAGTCAAGACGTAATTATTATACAGTTAGATCATATTGTGGGAAGTTATGTGCCTCGTTCAGGATTGTATATTGTCACAAACTTGTTACTGACCATACTACAATAGTGTATTAATCTATATTGACTATACTAGTAAGGGAAGATCGATTAGTAGCAGGTTTTCTGTTTGTTGGTTGCAAATGGATCATTTCAGCATTACTAAATATAATATGGTTCCTACTTAAAAAATATATCTGAGGCTGAAAAGTTTCTCAACTAATTGTAATTGCGCAAATAAGCAATCATCTTCTGGAACCTAGAGCCCAGTGATCTCTCTCGAAGATTGTTATCATCTCTATTTTGAATAATATATTTGTAAAAAAAATGCATAAAAAAGGGATTAACAATGCAAAAAAAAGGACTAACATAAGTAAAGAAATGGTTGAATCAAAAAAGCATTTAAAGTAAAAAATGTCTTCAGACATTTTCATGTAGAGTTGAATTAATTTATTTGAAAAGTAAATAACGAAACGAGGATGGTTTCATGGGAGCAATTTTAGCCACAGATAGAATCTCATATTTATTGCTGTTCTCTTGCTAGCTTTCTACTATTGACACTTCTAATTCAGATCTTTATCACAAATAAAAAATAAACAGATAATATTTAATCTTCTTATACTTCTGTAACTTGATAATTTGATAAGAAAAGAGATATGATAGTGTTAACTGTCGTAGCATTTAAAGCCCACTGGTCATATCAGAGAGTTTGCACATCAAAGACTTAACTTTATCATATATTTAGATCGTTTTCTGTTACTAAAGGAATATACTATTGTTCACTTTAAATTGTTTATATTATCCATTGACTAGCGAGGTCATCATCTGACCTATGCTCGCTCTCTATGATAACATTTTTATGCTATTTGCAGATTGCCACAGTTAGGGTGAAAAGAATCTTCAAAGGTTTCAATATTGTCAACGATAGAAAGAAAATAGTCATTTATGGATTAGGCAGCGCACAGGTAAATATTTACTTCCTGCGATAAATTCCATTTTTTCAAAAGACTGCTATTAAATGTTACAATTATAGGTTTAATCTATTTTGAATCAATTCTTGTAACTGCAATGAATGAGTCATAAGTCCTAAGTAGATTTCGATGATTTCAAATTCCTTTTAATTTCTTCGATTTTTGATTCCAACGTAAGCAGTTTAGTTTTTTTCTTTTTTAAAAAATTTGACAATGAATATTTAATGTACATTTTCCGGATCAAAAGAAATTGTTTGGAATATTTAAATCGACAACTTTCTTCCATAAATTTTCAATCAAATGCTAATTCCGATATTTGTAATAAACTCTTTGAGTCTAAATCAAGTTAACATTGAAAAAAGCGTTTGATAATTCTTGCTTGTGTTCATCAAGGAAGGACGTAACTGAATTAATAAAAGGAAAGAAAAAGTAAGCATAAAATGTGCCAAGCAGACAAGGATGCTGATATATTGTAATAGGTTCGTGATACTCTGGAAATTCTGCAATCTAAAACTGGATTTGTTAATCGATCTATACTAGATCTGTTAGCCAATTTTATTAAGCAGCATATTTTTCTCCCTAAAATATTTATTTGTTTGTAGATCTGTCGGAGCGTTTTGCGTGAGCGAGATACGAAGATAATGTTATTAAACGAGCTTAATGGATTGTTTTACCTTAATTCATCTCTGGTTGCCATTAATTTGAATGTTCTCGATCAGCTCAATGCCCTCTTTCATGGTAATCTTTTGTTTTATGAAAATATTTTTTTTTCATAAAACTTTTTTTTCATTTTTTTTTTTTCATTAATGGTGATTTTTTATCACCTTGTTAATGGTGATTTTGCTGTACAAAAACTAGCAGCAGTCTTGTCTAGGTTTTCGAAGAGTGTAGTTAAATGCCTTCTAAATAACATCTTTTACACTTTTTTTTTATCTATTTGCTCATTTTTTTCAAATGATAAAAAGTGAGTTTTCTCAATTATCATGCTACCATTAAGCTAAAATTTGTCTACAATAAATCATTGGGCAATCAAATTCTCATTTTATGTTCTGACTTTCTTATACGTTTATTAAAACATTCCACATTGTTTAATTTCGATTGATCTCTTGACTTCCATATCCATTTATCATCTCGTTCAGAAAA
The DNA here is from genome assembly GCA_029876185.1 of Mansonella ozzardi. NCBI lineage: Eukaryota > Metazoa > Nematoda > Chromadorea > Rhabditida > Onchocercidae > Mansonella > Mansonella ozzardi. The sequence goes on along the minus strand of JARVGP010000512.1, from coordinate 17,794 downwards.
TAGCCAGTTTGCTCAAATTTATATTTGATACTTTTACTCAATCAACAGTATCCAAAACTCTTTGAAGAAATCAATTTCCATCCATTCACAACTATTCACCATTGGCTAATTTCGATGCTTCACTACAATTTTTGTTTCTTAATTAATTAACCTTTGGAGCTATCGCAGACATTTTATTGGGACATATTTCATTTGCCTATTCATTTGCTGAATTATAGCAAAAAATTTGAGTTTCGCAAAATATAAAATGTACTTTGCGTTTTGTAAAAAAGCAATGAAAAGGAAATATACTTCCTTTTTAAATCTAACGGAAATTTTTCTTCACTTCCAGCCAAACTTCTATGATATATATGCTTTCATTTAAGATTTGAATGAAGCCGGATCACAATAATTCTAATTTTTTGAACTTTTTGTTGAAAATTTTATTTAGGGAAGATAGTTATTAATCATATTATTTTCTGCCGGATCTAGCACATTATAAACCAATATCTTCGGTAGTTACTGAATAAATACTATGGAAAAGAATCGTGATTTTTTTGACTAACATTAAGATTTCGCGATCCATCATCATTGTTACTAAAACATAATCATACTGCAATTAAAATCTGTTCCGGATCATTTTTTCAAACGGGAATATGTTTTAATTGTTGACCAAAACAATTTAGTTACTGGCTAAAGTAATTTGCTAAATTACTGGCTAAAGTAATTTGCTAATCAATTCCGGAAAATTGAAGAAAACTCTATTCTAGTTGACTCTGTATAGGGATCGTCTCTGAATATTTTTAGTTTAAGTTTCAATTTGCTATTGCCATCATTCAGAAATGAACTCCAATTACAGAAATGAGTGATTCGGGTGTATGCATTGATAATTTTCTTAATAGAGATTTACGTACATTGTTTAATGATCTTTTCGAGATTTTCCGATGAAATAATCAATTAATTTCCTTAGTTTTGATTCCTTATTCTTTATTTCACTATCGGAATTTATGATTTTTTTTAGGTTGGGTGCGTCAGAAACAGCGATACATAAAGCGAAGTAAGAATTTTGTCAAATATTTCAATTTCTGTCATATATTTATTTGTTTGAATCTCAGAACTTGTTAACTAACATTTAATTTGAAGTTTGCAGATACAGCATATATGAATAAATTTCCAATAATCGTAAAACGCCTGAAAACTAGATAAAGCAATCTTTTCCTGATTGACTTATCCCCTATTCAGAAGGCATTTTTAATTAAATGCTCAAAGAAATGTCTGATATGTGGTATTAAAGTGAAAAATAATCATCATATTGCTCGAAATCTATACATTTAATTAATTAAAGGTTTTTTTTTTAGCAAAATGTGAAGAAGCACGTTGCCCATATGGTGCTAAATGCCGGTCGAATAGGTTTGACTTTTGTTTTATCCTTAGAAATTCTCTAAATTTGTCTAGAACAAAATATTGCCATTGATTCTTAATCTTTTATGCGCAGGGTGATTCGAATTAGTGTCTTCATCAAAATCAACTTGCTTGAAAAATCTGAAACTTTTGAAAAATACAGCTGTAACGCCACACAAACTCGTGCTTCAATCTATAATTTCCTAACTAACAGTCAGCAACACAAAACTTTTAATTTAAATTGAATAATCTATTTAAATAAATAGAAACAGAATTGCAGTGGTAAGTGCGAATGCCGTTCTTTTTGTAATATAGCTGGTCCAACGGTATGTGGCTCTGATAATGTGAGTTATCTCAGTGAATGTCATCTCGCCGTTCGTTCTTGTTTTGCTCGTGCGGAAAAAAAATCGGAAATTAGAGTGAAACAAATTGGTGCATGTGGTAAGTTTCTCTTTTACCGTATTTTTTAATTTCATTGGGAAATTGAACTGAACAAATTTTAAATGGCAAATTACTTTTCTTTTGCATTCGTAAAAATAGAAAATGAATTATTGTATTTGTAAAAGTGAAGTAGTGTTCATATAGCAATACTTAAAATTTTTTTCGTTTCTGATTTTTTCTATTCTCACAGATCTCAAAGACATGCGCACATCTAACAGTTACTGGAGAAAAGTTTTCTTATGAGAAATTATCTCACTTCTCATAGACATACTGATAACTTTCAAGTTCCTTTCGTCTTCCTTGTTTGTTAGATGTGATAAGTTTGATTTCCGGCGGAAGTTTTTTTTTTTCATTGCTTTCACAATTATTTTTGAGCAATTCTATGCTGCTTTTTGCAAAAAAAAATTAAGAAATTTTATCGATCTGAAGAAAACTTTTGAAACTTTGAAATGTTATAATTCTATTTGAAGTCATAATAGCAAAGAAGTGTCGAGCTATTATTTTAAGTAAAAGACTGTATTTTTTCATTTCCAAAGAGCAGTATGATTGAAACAGTTATATAGAATGATGCTTTCGAATGTAATTGAATCAAAATAATGGCTTTCTCTTAGGCTGAAAATAAAATTGAATACTTTTTATCTTTGCTCATGTTAGAAGTAGCAGAAAGCGTAAAAAAAAATGGCTATAGCTATGGAATATCTGCCCAAAAAAGCCAACGACTAGCAGCAATAGTTTCTTCTTCTTCTTTTGGATTCATCTTGATGTGATCTCTATTTCCATCATTTTATATTATCGGTTTATGCAAGAAACGAGCGATTGAAACAGAATCTGACTGTTTCAATCAATGGAACATTTGATATTATCCTGAAGAAGAAACCAAAATATCTTCACTACTATTTCATATCAGCAGAATTCTTCAAAGTCCAATTAATTTTGAAATTTATTTCATTACGTTTATGATTTTTAGTTTTTACGGCCATAACTATGGAATATTTATATCTTATACAATAAAAAATAATCGATTTTTTTGCTTGATCAGTTATTCATCAATTCAAGTGATCGATTTTCTCGCTGAATCAATTATTCACTGCATGTGCACTGATTTTATTCCCTACTTTGAAGAATATTGATTCAAATAAGTATTTGATTAAAGCGCAATTACTGTCATTAGCATCAATATGTCGACCTACTCTCTTTTCGTTACTCTTTTTATTACATTGAATTTAAAATTAATTCTAGCTTGTTACAAATGGACAAATGGTAAGTCCTTTCTATAGCTATGCTTGAACTAGAAATCTTGGTGCAATGGTACTAAATACAAGTTCAAATTTCTTTCATTGTTCTGCTAGTCTTTTTTCTTAATTGAAATATCAGAATTGAAATAAAATGAAGTATAAAAAATTACTTTTGCATGAATTTATCATTTTTAATTTTTTAAAATTTGAAATTAAATCTCTTTGCTTCCTTCATTTTTTTCGCTATTTTTTAAATTTTATTTTAGTTTTACATCTTTGAATGATTCATTCTATCGTCATCTTCATCACTTTGACTTTATCTATGAAGGATTTGCGGATATTTTTTTCCAGAAAAACGTAACCCTTGCGAAGATTTGCGATGCGGACCTGGTGAGCAATGTGTAATATCAGAAAATGAAAAAGGTTATATCTCAGCACACTGTGTTTGTCCAGAACAATGTGACAGTTTCGGTGACAGCGTTGAATCGTCGCCTGTTTGCTCCAATGATGGAACTAATTATCCATCTTTATGCCATCTTCGAGTGCATGCTTGCAAAACGAAACGTAATGAAAGTGTGAAGTATTACGGTAAATGCGGTCAGTGTATATCTCTGTAAATTTTTCAAAATTTTAATCTTTATATGCTAAAGTTTCCCTCAATTTATTCAGATTATAAAAAAATAGATGCAGAAACTTCGACCTTCTATCCTATAGAGTAAAAATCTCAGTGCGCATGAATCTGACTTAGTATTCATGGTTTTCATTCAATTTAACTATGTTATTTCAAACTTTATATTCCAAAATTTTCAAATTTCCATCAATTACAAGTTGCTAGGAGGTAGATTTTCAGATCCCTGCAAAGAATTTGCCTGTTCCACAGGAACAATATGCAAGGTGACAGTAGATCGACGTGCTGAATGTCGTTGTTCGGAGCAATGTTCAATGCATTTTGATCCTGTTTGCGGTACTGATGGAAACACGTAAGTCATCTGCATTTATCACCTTTGCAAATATTTACTATGTGTGAGAAAAAATTCTGAGAAGTTTGAAATTTACATCGGAAATACAATTAATTCCAGAAGAGAAATATTTGCTATTTTGAATATTTTAAAAGTTTGATGACTGAGTATTTTAGAGATAGTAGCAATCTCAAGTATCAGAGTACGGCTCAAAATCTGCATTACTTGAAGCTCTGATATATTTTTATTTGAGGTATGGAAATGAATGTCTTCTGTTGGCATCAGCATGTCGTCAAGATAACGAAATCTTAGTTTATCACAAAGGACGCTGTAAAGGTTATTTCCACAATTTTAGTTATCTTTGAGGACATGTTTGATTTTTTTGTCAGTGTTGCTTATTCAAATTTTCATGCTTATAAATTTTAAAAATTGGTCGAATATTGCAGCGGGATGTCAATTTGCTTAAGCTGCATGTTAGTTCGCTTAAGATTCCAATGCCTAAAAGTAATTAATGAGTTATAAATAAGATAATTATTTAGCAAAATTTGTTGGAATTAAATCTGTTAGCTTTTTTAACTTTTGTAAAATTTGTCAGAATAACAACCTTTTATCAAATCCATCAAAACAACTCATGAAGTTACCTCATCTGTGTTATATTATTATAGTTAGTAGATCTTTCTTTTTCCAGATGATAATCCATGTAGATTGATCCATTGCTCGGATTTGGAGATATGTCACATTGAAGAAAATGGCACAGCTACATGCAGATGTATTCAGTATTGTCCACCTGTTATGAAGCCTATTTGCTCTACCGTTGGTTTTGTTTTTGCTGAACATTAAATGAACTACTAGGAATATCACTAACTTTATCTTAGTCTCATAATCGACTAGTCTACAGGAATTGAAATTGTATATAAAACAATCATTTGTCTCATTGATTATTTTCTTTTCATATTTACTGAAATTTTTCTATCTGTCGAAAAATCCCAAATGTTTTACCCATATTTTTAACTGTTTTGATTGAGATATTTTTAACCATTTTGATTGCGTTTTAATATTTTGGAATGGAAAGACGTATGATAACGAATGTGTGATGCGACGTTCCGCATGTATATCAAAAATATACAATGCCGTGCGGCATGCGGGAACTTGTGGTAATTTCTTCTTTATTGTTATTAGTAATCCGGAAATGCATTTTTCTATATAAAAGTATGAATATGCATGAGAAATAGATTTCAGTGTTGTTTTGCGAAACTTTGGGCAATTATATAATAATAATTCAAGTATAATTGAATGGTTTCGAGAATTGCAAAAGTTGGGCATTTATTGTGAAGAATTACAGTGTTTTAAATTAAATGACAAAGTTTTGCTAGCGCCCATCTCAAAGCACTAAGATATGAATAAAATGAAGGCTTCGGTGCATGCGCTGGTTACGATGGCTGCCGACCTTCTGAAGTATGCGTCGATCGGGATGGATATGCGGTATGCGAATGCGAAACTTGCGACTCGCAACTCAACGAAGTTTGCGCATCCGACGGTATCACATATGCAAATGAATGCAAAATGCGCCTGGAGTCTTGCTTGACTGGGAAATTCATTTACCAAAAATATAGTGGAGTGTGTGGTCAGTTTTGCTCGTTTGTGAGATATTTATAAGCTAACAAAGAGTATCATCATTCCATTTCGGTACGAAAATATTAACTTTAATAAAAAAAATTCATATTTTTATCCAAGATATGCCAGTTCTTTTGGCTCAAAACAAAATCATATAATAAATAAAATTTTTGAAGTTTTTTTCCAAAAATGAAGGCCTCAGGAAAGTTTCAGTTACTGAAGCTTGAATTTGCTATGAGCAATAATTTTCAAATTAAATTATAAATAGATGGCTGTATCAACGTGCGTTGTGAATTTTACGCTATATGCGTGTCGGATGAAACTGGCAGTGGTACTTGTCAATGTCGAAATCAATGCTCTAATGACAATTCTGGTTTTCTTTTGTTGTATAAGATATTTATACATTGCCTTATTATGTAAAAAATGAAGAAGTTTTAAATATAGAAAAAAGTTACAGGCAGAAGCCAGAATGAAAAAAAAAGCAAGATTCTTGGACCTCAACGTTAGCCTGATTTGCATGCGATTACCTCATTCTACATATTTATATAATCAAAATTAATTTTGCTAATAGATTCAACGTGTTATCATTGTTTTATGTTATTAGCATTTCGGTCTGGCTGTATTCTAATGTGGCATGGATTTTCAGAGATGATATGCGCTACAGATGGTAACACTTACCGCTCAGAATGCCATATGCGCCAGGCTGCATGCCAGCAACAAAAATTCATAGTTGTTGCTTTCCACGGTTCTTGTGATAGTTGTTCGAATAACGTCTGTCTTGATGGACAAGATTGTGGAAGCAGCATTTGCTCCTGTCCAAGCAACTGTTCAAATGCTACCGAAAATAGTACGGTATGGTGAAGTTTTAAATCAGTCTAAAGCGAAATGCCGAAGTCATGAAAACGTCGTATTCAATTGCGTCTGGACTATTTTCTTTTGATGAATAAGCAAATGATGTGAAATAGAAAAAATGATAAATTAAACCAAGATATCAAAATCGATGGGGTGATGGTGGTAATTTTCAGAAATTCTTAAGGGATTAAAATACCAACAATGTCTTTTGGACAAAATTCCAACTTTTATATCGAAAAACTTTGAGGTATGTGGTAGTGATGGAATACTTTATCCATCGAAATGTCATTTAAAGATGGCTATATGTCAAAAGGGTTCCACAATATCCGTCCAGCATCTCAACAATTGTAAACAGCCGTTACGTGAAATTGGTTCGTCATTTTTTTTTTTGAAGTATATTTTTACTTTTTTAGCTTCAATTTCAACTAATAGCAGCAACAATACTGGCTCAATAATTTAAACGAAATTCATCTGTGAAATCCTCAAGAGTTTACCATCCCTACAAAAATATTTGATATTTTTGAATTGTATTGCTTATAAACGAATCATTATTGCATGTTTGGTAAAGATGAAGCAAAGTTCTGCAACATTTTCTGTAGTAGCTTACATTCTGATACGCTGATCTGATTAATGATTCAATTATAAACTAAGTAATTCTTTGAGCGAAATTTGGCAGAAATAATTGTTAATATATGCGATTTGCTAGTGATACCCTTGACCATCTTCATTTTTTTTCATTGCTTCTGATTTTGCGGGATTTTTTCCTGTTCTTCCAGTTTTTCCAGTTTGCCTGTCGTTCTTCGCGCTAATTTACTTTGCATCTGAAAACAATTGATAATTATTATGGTAAAGTGTCGTTTAAAGTAAATAGATAACAAATCACATATCCATTACTTACTGTCACCATTATCACATGAGAGAAATCCAGAAATATTATTACCGTTTTTTATACAATGCTCAATATTTTATTAAAATATGTTGAAGTAATTTTATTCATTTTTTTGCGATGCAATTGTTAGATTTGATATCAGAGTGACAATTAGTCATAATGGAGTCATTAATGGTTTGCATCACAACTCAGCGATAGCTTTGAAAAATATTTGTTTAAGCATTGAATAAAAGTCATAAAAGTCACTTGATATCAGAGTGACAATTTTTGGCAACAGCAAAAGATTCTACGAACGTTAAAAAATCTTCAGAGATTTGCTTTCAGCAAACAATAATTGCATTTATCAGTATGATAAATTCATGCAAATCTACGCTTTATGCATATCCAATGCTGATGTTTGATGTCTTCGTGACATCAGATGTGAAGTAGCAGTGATTAATTCAAATTGAAATGTTGACTTGCAAATGTTTAATGCTTTAACTATGTTCTTTTTTAATATGAAAAAAAAAAAGGGTTGAAAAAAGACGATTCGATTATTTAAGTTGATCTGTTATCAAACTGCATTAATTTATGAATAGAGCAGGTAGTGTTTAAAACCGCAACTGATGGGATTTAAAAAAGAAATCTTTCCTTCTTTCGACTTTCAGTTCTATTTTCTTGGATCAAACCAAATGATTTGTTTCAAAAATTCTCACATTGTAACTCCTTCCCGCAATGCGACTGTTGTTTAGATGGATTTTCGGCGATTAGTAGTTGCAACTAGCAGAGTTATTCCTTCAGTGGCATTTGTATAGTGCTTACCGAAAATCATCTGTTCGATGTGTGTCTGTGTGATTTCAAAATTGTTCCGCAACAAATTATATGGAAGCATTTGCACCAGTGATGGAAATGTCTACAATTCGTCATTATCTATGGATTTGGCATCTTGTAAACAACAAGAACCCTTTATTAGAAGATAACACCGATACATCTTTGTCATTATAATGATAATAGTAATATTTTTGTAGCAAGATGTCGAATCGAAACAATGAATTGACATTTAATCTTTAGAAAAGAGACAATCGACAATTTTTTTTTCCACGTAGGACTATAAAAGTGTACGAACACTTTATAGCTGTCACCTTACTGCAATGACGCTTGAAATTTCAGTACCAATTATGAATTACTTCTTGACATTTTGTTGATCTCCATAATCTTGCAATAAACTGCTACAGCTTTTTTTGTGATATGATGGTATGTTGCAACAACTTCATATCGCATCATTGTAAAATTTCGTTTCCCATTCTTTTTCAATATTTTTCTTTGCAAGCACGTGATTTAATCAAAGGGATTGCGTTGGTAAATAAAAAAAAGAATATGGAAATGGAGTAAATGGGATATATATATATATATATAATGTTTCATGGTCATGTGGACTTTAGTGGTATCAAATTAGGAGTGCTTTGGAATTGGAGATATAGGAAGAAACGATTAGGGCATTAGTATCATAGAAGAGAAAAAAGAATTGGAAATTGATGTGTATATGTTTCGTTTCAGTCTACATTTCTACTGTTCAGTATATTCTATTCTCTATTGCTGAATTTTGCAGACGAGTGCGGCTGCAATCGCATCGGATCCTACAGTAATGTGTGTGATCAACAAGGCCAGTGCCAATGTCTTCCTGGTGTGGATGGCAAAAAATGTGATCACTGCATGTCGGGCTTCTGGGGATTGCATTTGATAGCCAAAGGTTCATTGGGATGTCAGCGTAAGTTATTTTCTAGATCATGAAGAAAAGCGGATATTCACTAATCCAGATACTTTATGTTTTATCTTCTGCTTATTTTATTTTGTAGCATGCGGTTGTTCGGCATTTGGCTCTTCGCGTTTTGATTGCGAACAGTCATCTGGTCATTGTCAGTGCAAACCGAATTCATACGGCATAAAATGTGACTCCTGTGGATCAAATTCAACCTTAACTTCAAGGGGTTGTGTGAAAAAGACAGAATTTTATACCTCCAAGTAAGATTAATAACCAAGTGACTGAAGCGTACAAATAGCTTTTTGCTGTGAATTATAAAACTCTATAATTGGAACTATTTAAAAATTAAAAAAAGTAATATTTTACATTTTGCAAGCCTCATTAAAAAAGATTTCCGACATTCTGAAATTTTGGACAGCTTCTCTATCTATTAGGAGTTTTGAGACAGTTGAAAAAAGAAGTGATGAAACGTTTTTTTTGGTCGCTATAATTTTAAAAAAATATAAATCTTTGATTAATAGAACTGATAATAATATAATTTGCAATCAAAACTACTCTATAATGATTAATAAATGAAAGAAGGAATTTGGGAAGTACAATGAACTAAAAATAAGAATTATTAATTTCGGATCATCATTTTCAGAGACTGCAGTGAATTACAATGTCATCATGGAGCTGTATGCGTGATTGGATTATCAGGGAAATCGGTTTGTAAGTGCTCTAAGCAATGTTCATTGGATCATCTAGGAATAGTAGCTGAAATGACTGTCTGTGGATCTGATGGCAACACTTATGATAATATGTGCGAACTGCAGCAGTTTGCATGCTTGCATCAACTGGATTTAGTTCCTGCGATGCTTGGGTTCTGTCCACAAGGTGTTCTTTATTACTACTGTAATATACTAATGGAATTTTGTATCACTTAAAAAGCTGCTCGACTGACCATCTCGGTCGGAATCCAAAATCACTGATAACAATAATGATAATATCTACAGCACTTTATATATATATAGCTATTAATTGAATGCTATAGTGATAATTACAGCGGTAAGTGAAGGTAATAATATATTATCATTATTTTCACAGTTTACTAATTATCAGTCATCATGGGGGAAAATGAAAGTTATTGATTATTAATTTAGTATGTTATCCTAAGATTTTTTTTTCTAGTACTAATATTTCATTTCGCTACACTTTAAGAATGTATTTCAGATGTTAATAACACTAATGGCAAGATGCAACGTCGTCGAGGACGTAAATTAGATACAAGACCAATTTTGGGAAGTCTATGTGTTAATGATACTGATTGCCGTATTTTTAATGCGTACTACGGTAATTTGAATTCCCTGAAATTGAAGGGTTGCAAGTGTAGGAAAAGATTCTTTTCGTCGAAGGATATGGAACATATTCACAAATTTTCTCCTTTTTTCATAAAAATTTATTTTCATTTCATAGTTTTTCATTAAGGTTGGAAATTATATTTTTTGAGCGTGAATTTTTTCTGTGTATTCTAAAAATTTTTAAAGATTTTGGAGAAACTGTTTTGAAATTCATTAAATTCAGTCATTTCGCTCTTCTTCCTGCTTATGTTGAAGTTGCAATTGTCGAAAGTGATAATTTACTTAGATGCTTTACTTTCGATTGCTTTAAACTTTGTTGTCAATGAGACGGGAGCGAAGCTGTTGCGAAAATTCTTAAAGACCAGAATTTCTCATTTTTCTAGGAGAACAACATAAAAATACTTATGAAGCTAGAGTCCAAGTTTTCCTCTTACATCTACTGCTCGTTAAATTTCTCGATAACATTGCATTACTAATGATTAAAATAGCCTATTTGTAATGAATGATTAGATATTCTAGGTTAGTTCTCTCAATGAAGTTCATATATTTTAATTTCTATTTGATAGTTTTTTATTTTCAAGTTAAACACACTTTTATTTTAGATGAAGAAACAGACACAAATCCGAATGATAGCCTTTTGCTTGATGGACGAAAAGAATATGCATTGATGAGAAAGTATATTTCACCATTATTGGTTATAGTTCGCTACTATTAAGAATATTGCATAGTGAGAAAAATCGCGCAATTTTACAAAAATTATTACAGCCGCATTTTCTGTATCCAAAATCATTAGAAATCCAGCTTAAACAAGTTTGGCTACCGCGTGTAATACGTAATTAGTTCATTTGGTTCTCAGATGTGTCTGAACTGTATAATATATCGGCAAAACAAAAGACTTCAAATTGAAAAGTGTTTGACAAAATTATTTTTTAGCCTGTTTGCAATTAATGATTAGATATTCTAGGTTAGATGAATGATTAGATATTCTAAGTCAGTTCTCAAATTCTCACAGTTTCTTGGAATAACAGAAGATAATATCTTGTGTTTTGAAAGCATTCCGCTTCCGTATTTTTCTTGATTCTGCTTAAAACTTGCAACAAATAAGCTGAAGTTTTCTGTCTCTTTTTTAGAAAACAGTCGAAAATATTGACGGACTATCAGTTTATGATCAAAACTAACAAATCAGAGGGTTTAATTTGGTGGGAAAGTAAGACTCATACGATCCGTTCTGATTATTTGGCAATATTTCTCCTCGACGGACGACTTGGTTTTTCTGCAAATTTGGGTAGTAGCCCAAAAGTTGAATTATTTGTGTCATATACAATTGTGAATGATAATCGATGGCATAGTGTTGCGCTTTTTCGGTTTTTTTTGCTGTTTTTTATTTTTTACTTCTAGTGAGAATTTATTCGTTATACACTTATTCGTTATAGTGAAATATCTCTGTTAGTTTTTATTTAAAATCGAAGAAAGTGGATATCATTTCAAAAAAAGAGAACAAAAACAGTGCATTGGTTCAGTGCATTAACTATACCGTTTATTTTTAAAAATGTCTATGACATGCTCATAGTGCTTGTGATTTAATGCTGTGATGAAGGAGATTTTAAAAAATATAGTTGCATTTATGAAATGATTGACGTCTAAATGTATAGTAGCTAGACACAGTAATTTAATAATTTCAGAGAGAAAGAAAAGTTTTTATTAATTGTGGACAATGAAAAAGTTGCTTATACTTTACCATCCATTGCTACAGAATTAACGACCAATGGAATTATTTGGATTGGCAAGTTTCTTTCCCAAGACTTGAAGTTTATGCATGTTTAGGCTTGCTATGAAATTACTCCCTCTTTTATTTTATATGTCATGTCGGTAGCATAAGGTAATTTTTGCAAAATTGCGATTGAATTTTAATTTCAGGTGGAAAAAAGAAAGTGCCACGGAATTTTCCAGTAAAAACACTGTACAAAGGATGCTTACAAAACTTACAAATCTCGTCACAGTTGATTAACATATGGCAAGAATTTGCATCAAACAAAACACATCGAAGATGCGAAAATTAAATACTTGATGAAGAGAATGATTTGAATTTGAATGTAATAAATTTGGATATTGCCTTTCCATATTAATAATATATTTTTTAAATATTTTTTTTGACACTTATAGCATTTTTAACTGTAGGATTTACGAACACTAAAAAAATATTTTAGTTCTTTTCAGGATGCAAATAATCTCTTGTGTTAAGGAGAATACATTGTATGCCAGTTTTATTTTATAAAAGTTAACTAACAAATTTAGCCAAGTAATTATCTTGAATTTGCAAAAAACAAAATTAAATTAACTGCGAACACAGAACCTATTGCAAATCCAGGATCATTTTTATTTTTGGATTATCTTAAATATAATAATCTTTTTTCAACAAATCGAAATCATTCCTTAATATATAATACTTCAATAATGTTAATGTAAAACAGCAGTTTTTGTTCTCCGATTCAATCAAATCTAAGGCTAGCTGGATTTCGGTCTCCTCATGGATTATTTGTTGTTTACTACATTATCTTCATCTTTGATATGATCGCTAAGTTTGTGTTACAATTTGTAGGTTTGCAACATAGAAGAAAGCTGTGTTGTTGTACTTATCATTTTTTTGCTATGAATTGCCTTCTAAAGCTTTTTTATATCAGTTATTAACATTATTTGAAGCGATTACTGCTTCAAAAATGGTTCATGGTCAACGAGAAAAGTATAATGTGGTTTAAATGACGCCAAATTTAAGCGAGTAGTAAGACAATTTGTTACATCAATACAAAAATATGGCTTAACAGCTTAAAACCAATTCAGAATATTTTTCGTTAATGCTGTATTAGTTATAAATCTTGCAGTAATTTTAGGTGAGTTCCTGTTGCAAATCTAAATCGGTCATTTCGAAAATACGGACAGGATAAGTCGAGTTCTCAGTTGTTTTTTATAAAACGGCGAGTTAGCATAGATATGTAATTCCAACAGCTTGCTATGTAAATAAATAATTATTCTGAGCTTAATATGGTATTGCTGTAAAACAAACAAAAAATCTGCTTTTTAGGATTCTCTGGCTACTCTTCACTTTTTCGCTTTCGTACTAAACACCAGGTGCTTTTTTCTCGTTAGAAAATTCGCTTACTGCCAGTTCACTACTCTGATGTATTTAATACTTCATAATTCTTCCGAATAATATCCAGTTATTTCATTGCAGAACGCAATAGATGCTTTTAGTCAGGATTTCGCTGAAACAGCTTGAACGTAAATTATAATTTTTTACTTAAATCAGTGACATCATAGAAAGTAAATTAGTCAAGTGCGTATCTTAACATTCATTCAGTGATTGCCATCTTTGTTGTAAAAAACCGCTATAAGGATTTCAACTTTTCCGCTTTTCGTGTATTCAGTTTCATCATTTGAAGCATCTAGTGCTACTAATAAAAACCTATTATCTTCTCAAATGTTTTACATATTTCTTGTACACATACAACAACAAAATATTAGATAATATTATTTAGAATTTCGAAAATACTTCAAAATGTTCGACAAAAAAAATAGTGGTTATGATAGAGCAACACAAACTGGCCAAATTTTAAGGCTAATGGACCAAGCATTTGAAGAACGAGACACGATATAGCTCATTAAAGCATTTGATACTGAACTGATGCATTATTCATAATTACAATGAAATTTTTCTTCTTGCAAAATATGATTTTGAAAATTTTGTATACTTCAATACTTTAAGCTATATATGAGTTTTAGAATCTTGAAATGTTATATTAAGATTTTTATTTCCATCTTTCAGTCTAGAGATCTGAGCAAAACCTAACTATCACGAATTCATATCGAAACAGCGGGAGAATTAGACTGATAAATAATCCTACCCGAGATATATATCTGCGTTGATTAGGATCGTGTCCGTTGGAAATGATCAGGAAAACTGATCAGTTTCAAATCAATATCGAATGAATTTCGGAAACTTTTCAATATATTTATGCTATTCTATGATATTATGAAGTCAAAAATAATTTAATATTTTTACAGGAACAAAATTGAATTTGAAGAATTTGCAGCAACGATTGCTAGTTTTGATGAGAACGCTGATTTGGAGGAGGAATTAGCGAAGCGTTTCGCTTATATCAGAAAGAGATAATTATCCAAATCATTTTATTATTTAATCAAGATAACAACTTTCTGATTTCAAGTTGCATTAAGTGGGCTAAAGCATTTATATAGATTCACTCACGAACTGTACTACTTGCCTTTCACACAAAATGTTTTCTCTCCTTTATATACCCATTACATTGATGTCTTTACCGGAGAAGAATGAACCACTGGCAACCAAAAGGTTCTCTGCTTGGATTCGGCCAACTGAGGGGAAAGCACTTTTCCGTAGCTTTAATTTAATAAGCCGTTCCTCAATTAATATAACATCTTATGTCTCAAATCATTTTTCGGAACCCATAGCATAATTTTGCGTGGAAAAAACGAGCATCAGTGACAAATCAGAAAAAACAAGTCAGACAAATACTTTATGCAGGAAAAAATATTTTGATATAAAATTATGGTCTCGGAATTATTGTTTAACACTTGAAATGAACATTTTTAGTTTTCGGTATACAATGAAAATTTATAATTTAGTCATTTTGATGATAATTCAATGTTAATCGGACTACTGAATAAAAATCAAGAAAAAGTAGAGAATTAAGAGATCACTAAGGAGGAATTTTTCATCATTTGACCCCCCTCCGAGTTATAATTTGTCCAAATGTTGTTAATAAGAGTGATAACAATGACGAAATACAATACCACAGCAGTTAAAATTAATCATATTAGCTGGTATATTATTCAAAATTAAAAGTATTATTGGTTTATCGTGTAATTCATTTTTTATTGTTTATTAAATTGTTGCACAATTTATACCTTTTTTCTTCTTACTACTGTGAACTAATAATATCGTTGAGCTAAATATTTTAATTGTATGCAAGTACTGTATGATAATTTTGTATGAGTGCAATATTTTAATTGTATGAGTGAATTTAACATTGTTTGAGTATTGCATTTCAATGTTTGATCCAACATTTTAACGTTGAGTACAGTATTTTAATATTGCATAATTACAGTGTTTTATTTTAATTTTTATAACTACAATATTTTGCTTTAATACTGTATAATTAAAAAATACCTTTTTAAAAATCATTAACTTACTTTCTATTTCAAAATCTGAAAACTTCATAAAACAAAGGGACGGTGATATTAATCTTGCATTGCGAAAGTACTATTAATACAGCTTGAATTTTATTCTTGCCTAACTAAATCAAATTTTTTCCCCTAACTTTAATTTTAATAAAAAGATTGACAATGTTTTTCTATTATTCATAATCTAATTAACAAGACTATTCTTAACAAATAAAAAACAATAATTGAATGTTAATAAGAGCAGCTCGGCCATGGAATTTGATCTTCATTATTTTTCTTAATCTGTGACTTCAAATAATTTAATTTTCTCTTCACATTTATTTCTTCTTGAATTCAAGAGTTATTTTTTATGTATAAATTATTTTTTATGGGAAAAAACAGAATTGAAATTATTAGACAACGTGACATAATGTTCTCCTACAAACTTAACAATTTCGATTTGTTTAATATACTCTCAATATTTAACACAGTATGCTTTATTGTTGTTTTCTGTTTTCTGCTTCCCATTTCTTTTTTTAATTAGACCAATCTATTTATTGCCATTATATTGTATCATATTAAATAAAGGTGTTCAGTGAAATATTCTCGTTTCGTTACTGCCGTTGCTGTTGCCGCTGCTGCTGTTCTTATCTATTGTTTTCGCTGTTGCGATTTCCGTGTTGCAATTTTTGCTGCATGCTTTGTTATTTTTTGCTGCATGCTTTGTTATTATTATACTCATGCTTTGTTATTTGGCAACAATTTCAATTTATATTTAGCTAACGCTGAAATTGTTCATCTTCTTTTATGCGCTCATTTAATCATTCAAGCTATTCGATTTTGGATATTTTGTTTGCTCATTTGTTTTCTTCACTTCTTTATTGTCTTCCCATTTTATTAGAATAGAATTATCCAAACCGTATGTCAAATCTCATTTTATCCCATTTACTCGCAATACAAAATCTGATTTTATTCCATTTACTTATAAAATTTTATTTTTTTTGTCTATCAATGAATTACATGTTGTTAAAATGCCAACGGTCAATTCAAACGATGAATTTGAAAAATTATTAGAGATTATTATTAGAGATGACAAGGTATTTCGACTGGAATGGATCATTTTTCAAATATATGGAACTGAATTAAATCAAAACCCTAGAATCCAGATTCTCATTATTTCATACGAAAGTTGGACCGATGATCGTTGAAAGTGGCGATATATATCAACTTTTGTCGGGAAGTTTTTGTGAGACCAATTAGTAGCCAGGACTATCCAACGTCCAGACCACGGATTGTTGATATTCTGTCGACCGCCGAAGTCGAGTTGAGTTGTGTTGTGTTCAGTTTATTGAATTATGTTTTTTTTAGTTTAGTTTTGCTATGTTGAATTGTATACGCACCTCAAACTTGGGTAATTAAATCTTTATTTGAAAAATTGGTTAACGCGAAATATAAAACAATACGAAGATCGTAACGCAAATTGAGCAAGAAATTTGTTAATATGATAAAAGCGTGGACATAATGATATCATACTGCTCGTTTGAATGAATAAACAAAAAATGGTAATGGTAGGAGACAGTTTATATAATAGGAAAAAAAGAGGGATTGATGGCTTAATACAATGCGCCTTTGCTGAATAGAATAGCGTTGTAGCTGCCTTTTTGTTAGTTTACGGTGAAAGAGGGAGGATTGACAACGCAATACAAAAATCTTGTTGTAGATAGATATCTTAAGCAACTACCAATAGAACATTTTCTTTATGACATGAATACAAAGGATTTGAGTTTATATAACAACAAAAAGATATGGGAAATAAATCTAAGAATTGTAAATGAATTTTAATAACATTCTGAGCCATTCAATTATATGACATAGCACCAAAAAATTATGAATTAGACTGCTCAAAGATATATGGCAAACCCTGGACAACATCGGCAATATTAGACAACGAACTCCAATTCATCAAAAGTGATAAGGAATGGATTACAACCATCGAAAATATCAAAAGAGTGTTATGTCAATTGAACACTTTAGGAGAAACCTGGAGCATCCAAATATCGAAACGATAATAGAAAGTGTCGCGAATTTCAATATCGCGAAACTCCAAATAAATAATAAAATAATAAAACAAAAATTTAACATAAAAATAA
>JARVGP010000511.1:0-39759 GCA_029876185.1 Mansonella ozzardi | reverse complement strand
CCGATAACAAATTAAAATAAAAAAAAAAAAAAAAAAAAAAAAACGAACTTTGTCCTACCGTCGCACACTTACCTTAAAAATTCGTATCAGAGCCTTTTTACACTTCCTCGTTAACTCCCTGTCTTCTGATATGTATAACTGATGAGTGGGATAAATAACTGCTTTTTGAGCATAATAAAATATCTCGCTAATATTTTTCATCGTTTTCGCTGAACATTCCACGCATGTTTCTATTTCATTGTATTCTGTCATTATTGGAAGTACCTGCGCAAAAATTTGATGTAATATAACTGTGAATTAAATAACTTCTGCAATAAATATGTGAGACATGCTTCCTACCTTTTCCATGTGCTTAGATGGTCCAGCTTCGTCTGATTTGTTCCCAACAAAAATAATCGGACAGCTATCACTTTTAGAACCTTTGATTTGCTTAATCAGAGGTAACCAGACATTTGTTGCCTGAAAAGAAGAAATACACATGAAATTAAAACTGAATATATACGGAAAATCACATAAGGATTGTCTTTGCTTCTTAGCACTGAATCACATTTGCCGAAGAATGCAATCCTAGCATTGCCTGAATTATGCTGTTCATGACGGGCACAAAAATGAAACGGAAAAAACAAAAGGGAAATTTTTTTTCTTATCTTTAACAATCATTTGGTAGTGGGGGGCAGTAACGGTGACACAACACCTAAAACTTCACAACCAACTTTTTCAATCGATTGATGATCGTCTACAGCATAAACGAGGCATATAACGTTCGCGGATTCAATTTCCATTTTAAGTTCTTCCTCATTTTGTTCACTAGCTATAAAAGACCTGTCAAATTTCAATAGTTATGAAAGACGTAAAAAACTGTAAAACTTTCGCATTCCCAACGAACGCACTCTTCCATCTAACAGTATCTTTTTCTTCATCACTCTCTGCACCAGATCATGATTGTTAGCTAATAAGCTGTCACAGTATTAAACATACAACTAATTGCTCCCATTAACAGTCGAGAGACTAACAAAAGAACTGACCACAATAATCATGAATTGAAGTAACAACACTTTCAGGTGTAACATCAGCTGGAATTAATATATTGTCAATTCGAGGAGGTACCTTTGCGCAGAATTCATCCTCAAGTAGCGACATTATCAGCGATGTTTTACCAGCGCCAGCTAAAAATGAACTAGAAAATAATCACATAATGGAAAAAAAGGAAAAAAATATGTTTCATCTAAAAAAAAAACCAATCATTAGAGTCATTCACGAAATCCAGAAATGGTAGATAGAAATCAATGATGTGTATAAATGAATTTTATGAAAATCTTTGCAAAATTCCACATATGAATTCTTAAATTTCACGAAGTGGAAAAAAATACAAAATAACGTAGAACACTTACGTTCACCGACAAGTAGAATACGCACATCGGCGTTTTTATCACTAGTATCGTTTCGAGTAGTTGCTTTCGATAGAGTCATTGTTACTGCGAATATATCAGCTGACTCCGTCAGTTTTCACCGGTCATTTCTTAGTGCTCAAAGGTCAGCAAAACAAATTGCACGAGTAATAAAGAACACAAAAAAGAAAAACAATAGATTACTGTCAAATTATGTCGTCAATTCAATGCCTATAGTTAGTGATAATTGTACTGATACAAATGGCATGACCAGTATAGATTCTGAGGGTGGATTCTGGATTTCGCTCCGAACAGACTGCTGGAAGAGAAGGCAGGGAAAAAAGTGTTATGAAGATCTAGGTAACCCAACACTTCAGATAACCCACGAGTACTGAAAATAATGACAAATCCACAACACTATGAGCAGCACGTAAAACCGAAACACAATCACTGTAATTAATCCCACAAAGATCGGCCATACTGCAACCACCAAATATCCCGCGGCCTTACCAAGACCAAATGCCGCGAACGGAAGGTCCCGTAGCTGTCAATATATGATCATGGTGTGAGTGTATTGACGTGTGATAGAGACATCGATATATTGAGTCCTTGCGTGACCAATCCATATTAAGTATTAAGCAAATGACCCGTTGAAAATAGTTGGACATTTCAGATCTTTCCTTTCCAACTTTTTTTTCTTCATTTTTCTGAATATTTCTGGATATTGAATACTTCATTTTGCTGAACATTTCTGGATATCGAATATTTCATTTTGCTGAATATTTCACATATTTCTTTGTTGAATCCGAGATGTCCGGGAAAACACGGGGAAACAGTGTGATATTTCGACAAATGAAGATATTCTGGGGAACAGATACTTTTTCTCCTTTTTCGCTTATTGCTTAATAATATTTGCTTGTTTTTATAGATCCATAAGATACTAGTACGATGCGATTTTGAAGGTTTCCTGGATTCCTGGAGATTTCCCTTCATTATTTGAAATCTCGAAGCTTTTCATTCTGATATGGCCATACTCAAATCATTTCCCCTCAAATAATGCATTATTTTCCCTTTTAGTGGCTCAGTTTAACCCAGCAGGTGGAAAATGCTCTAGAACTGACAAGTAAAGCAATAGCAAGTGTCGTAACTATCCAATTTGTAATTAAAATTCAAGGATTAAAGTTTTGTTATAAAAGACAGAATACAAATGATGAACAAATATAAATAAGCCAAAAATTTTAAATAAATACAAAAAGCCACTAGTAAACAATATTATAAAGCATTTATGAGCTTGGAAGAGAATAAAAAAGAAAACAAATCATTTTTTAGCAATTTACTGCCAATCATACAACCATGCACTTACAGATTTTTCGGAACAATGATAAAATTTTATAAGAAATAGCATGAAATCGCTAAAATTATTATCATTTAAATAATATAATACTCGAAGCCATCTCCTGAATGTCGCTTAAAATAGCCAAGTTCAGTCCAATGTCTAATTGTAATGTCCATCGTATTACCAGTATCATTCTGGAATGCTATGTTTTCCAAAATAATCTGAAAAATCATTTTGTTTCTCTATAAATATAATACATATATTGTTGTTTCATGAATGAAATTAATGGATTTCCTGCAAATTTCAGTGAATTTTTCATGGAACCCAAAAAGGCTACGGACGAAGATCTATAGATATTAAAATACTGTCATGGCTCAATTTGGCAGTCTCGAAAAGGATAAACGAACAGTTCAGTGTTCACAGTGCTTCAACGTTTAAGCATACACTAAACAAGGATAATTTGCTGAAATACTAAGATGTATCAGGAATAAGCAGACAATTGCAAGATTTCGAATATATTTCTGAATGTTTGATAAATCGTGGGAATTAAGACAAAAAAGAGATGGAGAAAGAAATGATTGAACAAAGTGTCAAAAAAGGAGACTACTTGTATTTGAAAACAAGCCGAACAGATTAAATAAGATCAATAGATTATGATTTCTTTTTAAAGTTAATCTCTTCAAAGAGATACAATCAATCAGTACTGTTCAGTATCTACTGTTTGTTTTGAGTAGTAACTATTTCCCTCAAAAAAACAAAATTGAATTTGTTTCCTTCAAATACCAACTGCCTAGAAAACGAAAAAATTGGAGTAAATTGCTTCGGGAAAAGGGTGATGTCATACTAATCACTATTTCTTTTAGCATTAAACTTTCTTTGGCATGGGCTCAACCAGTGATAATACGGAACCTAGGTAAAACTAGGTGAAAGCAGTAATGTGAGCTTAGCAAGAATAAATTTGTTGCTTTTGTGGTAACATCGTTTCGGGGCTAGTAGCGTAACATTGCCAGTTATTTTTGCCACCATTTATCAGTATCACTAATTGGTACAATACAACATGAATTGACTATTTTATATACAAAACATAAGATGGGAAACAGTAAGACTGACAATATTTGGTGTAGACAACAGAAAATATGTCCAGTTCATTCAAAATTTTATCAGTAACAGAGATTTCCGTATCCTTAATGAAGAAGACTAATCATTTCTCCGAATTACAGTTATTCTGATTTTAACTCATATTGTTCTTTGAAATTAATTTGTAGTAAGGAAGCACTTGTGTAATAAAATAACCGTCACATTTTTGCGTCAGTACCACTTTTTCTTTGTTCAAACCTGATTTCGTTTTTGTTGGATTTCGTTTTTGTATTTAAAAAATTCGCAGACAAAGGTGAATCAAATAAAGGAAAAATGAATTTCACATTAGAAGTTTGTGCATAACATTATGAAATATTTATAATGATAAATTTGTTTCCGTTCTTTACGGTTAGAACGAATAAGTGGCACTACATTTTCAATTGAATAAAAATGATAAAGCAGTGAACAAGACATCATTTTATTTCAAGTTTGAGTTGCCGCGTAATATTAAATAATTCTACAACTTAAGCATTTTCACAAATCAATTTCTTCCTTCTTCAGGATGCTCCGAATTTTTGAAAGTTTTAAACATCAAATTCGTAACAAAATATTTTCATCCCTGGGCAGGCATACATATATATGTATATATGGTTGTCTTCTGACAATATGCGAAAAGATGAAATTTTACTATATTAAAAATTTTTATCTTCATCCTTGCTCAGCAAAGCTGATAAGTGTAGACAGACTGACAGACCATTTCTATTAAATATGAATAGGAAGCACCGTTCTCTAGTAAAATTAGAAAAAGGAAGGTAAATGCTATGAGTGCAGATGACTATATACTACTTCGCAAATTTATAATTGCCAAATGATTAAAAAGATTGATAAAAGAAAGAATAAATAAAACGAATAATGGACAAACAATCAATGGAAAATGGAACATTAATTAGTTCTTTTTTTCTTCTCTTTTTTCTAGTTTTTTTTATTTCTACCGTAAGCACAAAATATCGTATGTTAAGATTAAAACGAACTAATTAATGATAGCAAGAAATAAGCAAATTTAGAAGGGAAAAGTTTAAATTTATGAATATCGAATGTAAATCATGACATACAGCTTCTAAGCTGCAAATTTTACATCTTTTATCATTTTTTTTGGCAGTTACAGACAAATTTGAGTTTTGTTCTCGGATTTTTTATCCTTCATGTCTTTTCCTTGCAAGTTTTATTAGATAATAATTAGGACAACTTTCACTGTTCGATCATCGCTTAATAGATTATCCAGGATCATTGCATGATACAGATGACGGAGTTTGAATTGCACAAGAAATCGAATTTCTTTTCGATTTTTTTTCGCAAAACTAGAAAAGCAAAGTTAAAAAAAAAATGAATGGTTCATTTGCTACATTAAATTTCGCCTCAACGCCAGTTAAAATGCCAAAATGGTCACCGTTCTTTTTCGTCGAAATTTTTTGATCTCAGCACTTTTCTCTACTCGTTTACTTTCTCCTTTTTAACATTGAGTTAGCGACAACTTTAACATTCAGTTAGCGATTAATAAATAATTCCAGCAAAGTGATTTTAAGGAACAATTTAAAACGCTACTCTTTTCCCGGTCACATAAACCCAGCATCTCTGCCAGATCATTAAACTCCTTTCCATTCAACTGTTCAGTGTTTCTCCCACTAAAATTCAAAACGACTAAAGTATATATGGCTCATATTTCGGCAAATTGATGTCACTGACTGATATTTGTTAAGAAAAGGAAAAACGGGGAAGAGAAAAAATAAAAAGACAGCGAAGGTGTTTTCATTACTTTTTTTTTCAAAATTTCAAATTTTTTCCAAATTTGTCCAAATTACCATGTTATTTTCCTTTGCTTACCAGCCCGCTTCACATCGGGCTTCTATTTTCCGTCTCCCTTTCTCCTCCCTTCATTCTTTGGTTTTTAAAAAAATTTCAGTTCATCTTCATAATTATTTGAAGCGTTCGTTAACAATTCGTTTAATGCAAGTGTACTTCGAATTATTTTCCAGTGAATATGAATTAGGCATGAAAAAAGGACAATTTACAAAGTCAACTATATTCTACCAAATGTAAGGTAGCATTGCGAGGGTGAAAATAATATCCTTCCTTAATATATAATGAAGCGTTGCGTGCTATCTGAGGTAATATTCCGGTTAAAGTATAAAAAAACCAAATCAACAAGAATAGTTTAATAGTAGTAGTAGTAGTAGTAATAGCAGTAGTAGTAGTAATAATTGAAAATATTTAAACTGACCACTTCCAATTCTCTTATCTACACTTCCTTTTTAAACTGCAAGTAGACATTACTCCTTTCAATTGCTGCTTTTAAATCTTTAAATAGTTATAAAATCTCTAACAAAATGTTATTGCAAATTATCGATCAAATGAATGCATTTAGGTGTTGTGCCCAGTTTTCGGCAATCAGACCTACCTGCAAATTTGTTTTCTAGCTGTCATTACTACCATTAATTATTGAATGTGATCTTAATGCTCACTGCAGCGTGTCACTTTTCGCGTTTCAATCTAGCATTCGAGATTTTTTCTAACTGCTTTCTTCCTGATGGATTTACAACTTAGGCTATTGTAATTATATATTATTATGGTAAATTGATAAAAATTATATTATATTATTGATAAAATTATTATTGTATTATTGATAAAAATTATTATTACCGTTCCTATGATCATTGTTGTAATTAATTGTTATTATTATACTATTAGCAATAATGCTGCATAAAAGTTAACTGAGCAAATCAATTAACCATCTAATTTTCTGAAAATTCGAAAATTGTAATAATTTCCCTTCAAAATTCATGATAATTTTGAAATTCAAAAATTCAAAATTTTGCTCACATTTCTTCATATTGAAGGATGAGTGAATTTTAGCATTTAAACAAAAAATGTTGGAATAAGAAAGCAATAATTCGACAAAAAAAGATGAAAATTTTCATCCAAGGAAGAATATGCATTATCCAGCAAAATAAAAAATTGGAGTTATTCGCTAAAAGATATGCTTTCTGCTGAGTATCCTTTAATTTTATTTTTATTTGTTTGGTTTTTCTTTAGAAACAAAAGAAAATTCCTTGTAATCTATTTAAACTATATCCGATTAAAATTTGTCCTCATAAAAAGTTTCTCTCCAGATCGGATATATTTGGAAACATTGTCGCTCGCCGATGAACTTCTTTTCTATATGAATCATGCAATTCAAAGAAATGCAGAAGATCGTTTTGAGACAAGATATTGAGGATTTTGAAATATTTTAGGAATTTTTAAACTAAAAATGGAAACGAAATCTCATCGATTCCATTGAGCAGAAGAAACAAATAAAAGTAAACATTTGATTCCATGCATATAAAAAAGTTTCTTTAAAAAGAGAAAAAAGTGAAATCAAAATCGATATGTCGATGTAAACGATTGACTGTTATTGAATGACGCTATAAATTAAGTGCAAAACAAAGAAATCGGATCGATCGGTCGGACGGAACATTGGGATCACTGTTTGATTGATTCTCTATTTTCAATCGCTTGTTATCTTCTCATTTCATACTTTACCATAATTTTCTTTCATTCATAAGTTATGTCAGTTTATTTGGGTTGGAGCCTTTGGGTATATGTGTGTGTGTGTCTGTCTGTCTGTCTGTATGTCTGAGTGTTCCCTCTATGCGTCTGTGTGGATGTATTTATATGGATTTGTTTGTTAGCTACAAAGTGACAAGCAAAAGAAACTGTTTTTAAAAAAATTTCAGGGATTGGTTAGTTCATAGAGGAATTAGACAGCAGAATAGTCTGCATTAGCATTATTATTTCCATTTCCTTCATCCCACTAATGTGTAATATTCTTAATTTAAAAATAGAAACTTAACAGGATTTTCAAAAGTCCTTTATAATAGAACAGATTTTTAAATCTGAACAGTTATGCTATGCTATTCAGTTCATCTGCAAAGTGCAGCTACATGCGACATGCAGTAGCACTCAATCAGAGATGCAATGTACTTCACAGAATCGTGGAAGATAATATTCCGATCAAAATTGTAATGGAAGCATGATCAATTCCTATCATATAAATACAACCCATACTCAGAACTGTTTCCAATCAGATGATACCCTTTCATCCTCGTAACCATTCGTGATCAAGCAAAAGGAAGATACTGCTTTGACATATGATACTGTAAATGTAAAACAGTAACTGAAACAGTAACCAAACAGTAGCTTAAATTTTTAGCAATATGAAACTTGTCAATGGTACATTATAATTATTGGCTTGACATTTTCAAACAATCCTTTTTCCTTTATGTATAATTATTATTATACGGTGGATTAAATTTTGGGAATTAATTTGCTGATTCTCGTTTTCATTTTTGTTCTGTTGTTGTTATCGTTTACATAGCATTGTTTCAAATTTTTTATCGAATGAATTTTCACAGTGTTGAAATGACGAGCTGAGAGCTGAGCTTCCTCGGCAATCATAAAGTTATGTAGCGATGATGTTTAACAACAAAAAAAAGGCATATATGGCTCCTTCAGCGCCAGCATTATTCATTCTTTGCGCAGTAAACAGCTGTTTTCCTGAATCGATCATTCATTGGCTGATAATTTCTTTTTGGAAAATCTTTCCTAAACTTAAATTTCAATTTTCTTTTCAGTCTCATTGGAGTCCATCTTTACAGTTTTCTCGAAATCTTGAATACATCTAGCCTCAACTACATGATGTGTTTCTCTTAGGTGTACATCATGTGCCGATCTAATGTTTGATAAATGAACAGTGGTATTTTTTCTTTTTTAACAAGTAAGGAAATGTTTTGAAGAGAGTACTAATCACTTTAAAGAATCAAATATTTGTATTTGAAATCCAATTTGTTCGAATTAAATAACATTGTTGTTTTGATGAAATATATTAATCAACTGCAATCAAATGGCTGTCTAGAATCGTCGTTTTTTTTTGATTTTCAGTTTTAATAGAGGAGACACATAGAATTACATAAGTGTCACCCAGCACGATAACAAGCAAGAACTACGAAAGGAACGTGTAACTTAAACGCGCAACTTGACATTTAATACCATACCAATAACGCTAGTCGTTCCAACGTTATTTCACATATTCATCATATGAAAAAACGGTTGAATAGCTTAGAATAAGTAGTCATATAATCAGCATTCAGTTCAGCTAATTACATTCAGTTTGCATCAATGCTTCATTTTCCACTTTTTTCCTGGATCAAAATAAAAAATCTGCAAATTTTTTCCATTTTCTTCTGATTTCGGTCATCAAGCACCTTATTTGCATATTCCTATGTACTTATCTATTTATTTAATCATCTTTACAGAACTTCTTCCAAAGTTTAAGATGTGAAGTTCATTGCACCAAAAAGGTACTTGAAAACTGGATTATTGAAAGCCGGTTATTAAAATATATTTTTATGACAAAGTGTTTATCCCATTGTTCATTCTTTCATTTTACAATTCAACCATTCCAACTTTAACCTAAAGCTCTTTCTTTTTAGCTTTTATTCATGAATTTAATTTTAAATTATTTTCATTACTTTTAAAACGAAAAATTAAAAAAAGAAGAAACAACTTAGCTACAACAAGATGGACATTCCCATATCTATAAAACTGGGTCGTGATGGTTAATTGTCAATCATGCAAATCCCAATTGCAATCCATTCAGACCGATACACACATAAAATGAATAGATTTTTCAAATGACACCCAATCATCTTATGATTTCCTAATTCCATATTGCTCCCTGTCAGGTGTCGATTTTACATTTCTATTTCACGTCAACAATGAAAACCAGAAATCGATCGAATAATTCCGCTTTAATTTTGCGATATTTCATAGAAATTGTGCGAACCGTGGATTAATATTCAAATATCCATCAGATCGTGTTACATGATAGCATAATCATTACATGACACTGTCAAATACTTATCCAATAAAAAGTGCATAGTATCTAAAAGCGGATTAAAATTCATTTTCAGATTCCGTTAAATATATCTGTTTTTTTTTTATAATTTCACGTCTTTTTTTCGTCTAGAGAAAAGCGACATTAGTCTGACATAAGCATGTACAAAACGAATAGTACTTTTCCATAAAAATTTTTGGAAGTTCATAATCAATTTCAGATTTTCACAAGAATTGTTCTAATGCTTTCATTTATTTCAATAACTTCATCTTAGCATGCATACATCGATTTTGAACTATGAGAAAAAACAGCGAATTGTCTCACTAACTTTCCTTATTTACCCAATATTTCCTTTAATTAAGAGTCCTGCTGAGGGAAACTTTGTGTGACTTTTAAATTCTACTTTAAAATTCAGTTATCGTGAGAGAAATCTTTGGGACGTGAGAAAGCTGCCAAGGAAGATAGATTAAGGGTGCTTTCGGAATTATCATATGTCTCTTTCTTTCATTCTTTCTATTTCTTTCCCTACTTCCATTTACTTATTCAAACGACTTTTATTTGTTATTAGCTGAATTGCAAATCTAAGAAATTATTCGGTAAAAGTCAGATCTCTTTCCTGAACAGATTATTCCGACAAAGAAAATCTCATTTTCAGTTTTTGGAAAATTGTTGGAAAATCATGGAAAAGTTTGTCTAGCATGAATAAAATTTCAATATCCCAGTTTATGGAAATTGGAGTTAAAGAAATGTGAAGTTCAACGTCGCATGCCTGACGTAAATACTGATACTCATACAATCTAAATTTGAATGAATTGTTCATGTTTCTTTCTTTTCCTAATATTATTGTACTTGGAGTTTTGAAATTCTTACTGAATCATCCTAAACAAAAGTTGTCGAAATGAAATCATTTCATTTCATTTTGACTAATTTCTTCAATGCCTAACAATTCCAACATATGACAGTTTCATTTGCGTAGAAATTTCATTTTGCAAAAGCTTATCAGCAAAACTCGTCGTCTACATGCATTCTTTAATTTCATTTAAAATTATTTCCTACAAACTTTCGCAATTCTTTTCAGCATGCCGTTTCGCTAAATAGCAATCTGATATATTTTATTTTTCTGCATTTTATCACTTCCATTTTTTTTGGATCCTCTAAATAGCTTCAAAATTACATTCTATTTTATTGTGGAGGAAAAAAATTGTAATATTTTAACTAAAAAAAAAAATACTTCAAACAAATCTATTCATTTGATATTCTGAACCAAACGACAAAATTTAATTCAAGTTCAAAAGAAGAAAAATTCCATTCTAAACATATATCCCGCTTGCTTATATTTTCAGTCACTTAGCAAACCGAATCTTATGTATTTTGAAACTTAAACTGTGAAATAAAATTTTGACTATATTTTTTAAAATTTTGTTAGGCTAATGGAACATACTGGCTCAATTATTAATTTTTAATTTGTGCCCTTTTCCCTATTCATCAATATGTTTTTTGCCCATTCATATTATTAATTTTTCAAACAATAATTCATTCAAACTAAAATTGTCAACCTTAAGCCATTTTAAACTATTTAATCTGTATCAAAAATTTTGCTTTTCTCCATGAATTACATTGAACTTCAATCACTTTCATCACTTTTTTTTTTAAATCGTAATACGGAGTACTCCAATCGTTTCATTTTATCATATGTCCATATTTTTTGGAGCACTTTCGTTGCCGTTAAATTAATGAATTCTTATTTCATCTCA
The DNA here is from genome assembly GCA_029876185.1 of Mansonella ozzardi. Taxonomy (NCBI): domain Eukaryota; kingdom Metazoa; phylum Nematoda; class Chromadorea; order Rhabditida; family Onchocercidae; genus Mansonella; species Mansonella ozzardi. Next base: position 28,272 of record JARVGP010000511.1, on the reverse strand, counting down.
CAGTTTTAGTGATTAATTTTATGCGGAAATTCTCTGATTTTCTTTACATCCAATTTTTTTAAAATGCTCTTATGATGAGTTACAATTCTCTGTTCCTTCACCAAATATTTTGCCAATGCAACAAATGGTAATTGCTTATTTTCGTTCAAATTACAGTCAGCATGAAGTTTGATAAATGAGTAAAGCAGAAAAAGATTTGCATTGGAATACTTCTTTTAAAGAGGAGTTAATAAAGACAAGAAAAAGTTGCTAACATCTGATAAGTCCAAGCAAAACTAAAACTCTTATACATCACTAAAGTTTATAAGCACTTCCCAACTTTCTGTTTGGCGCCACAAATCATTCAGTAATTAATGTTTCTTTACTTGTACTGCATAATTAATGACTTCCTTCTATGTAAGTATAAGGTAATCGAAATTGATATGAGGTAATATTAATTCTGAAAGACAAAATTATTTGTGTTTCATGAAAGGTTAACACCAAGATACCTTCATCCATGTTGCTATGATAATCTTTCGTCGTTTATTTTTTTCCCGTTACTATTTTTCAAGTTCAAATTGCTAATTTATCAATATTACTATCTATTCAATTTTTGATGCAATGAAACGAAAACATTTTTTTCTTCTTATAAAAAGAGAAAAAAAACGAAACGATTTGATGAAAATTTGTAATCATTTTAGCTGAACATTAAAACGTTGTGAAAATGTTTGAATTTTTGTTATTTCTATAAATCTTTTTGGTTCTTAGCAATTATCTTACAATTCTCAATTTTAAAGTTTTGCTTTGAAAGGAAAGTTTAGTGAAAATTTATGTGTAATTGCTCTTCGAAATGAAATATTTTAGCGTACTGAAGTCTTTCCCAGTTGCCTCAGATTTCTAAATTATCTATGACTGTAGATTTTTGTTAATTTCAGAAAGATATTTGTAATAAGATCAAAAAACTGCTTAATGTTTATTATGAATGATTTGATTAATTTTCACTTCTGTCCCATTTAAAATATCTTCCGTTCTTTATTGTCAATTACTTCTCAAAATTTTTACATAGGATTTACTTATGTGAAGCATTTAGTCATGTTTCAGAATGATCCGGCACTTTAAGTTAATACTTTGTTATTACACTTACGATTGCATTGCTTCTATAATTGAATATCTCAGACAAAGTTTTCATACTATCTCAGACAATATCTCAGACAAAGTTTTCGAACTATTTCGTTTTTATTTTTTTCGAAAAATAAAAAATCGAAGTTTGATTTTTTATTTGTTGTCCTTTTTATTTGCTTTTTGTTTTTCCTTTTCTTTTCACTGATCGCTTCTTTTTTCGTTTTCCATTTCATTTTATTTTTCAATTGTTTGTTTCGCTTTTCATTTTTCGTTTCATCTTTCTTGTTTTTAAAAATCGTTTGTGCATCATCTGTCTATCTCTTCAATTACTTTCGTGATCTTTTTTCACCATTATCACGCTGCTCATCTGGATAACAACTGGTTTATTCTGCAGCCACTGGCATAATGAAAAATTTGACTGACTTCATCTCTGATATTAAAATTACATCAATTAATATGATTCCAATGACTGCCGATATTGTTTCATTTCCAGAAGATGACAGACGCCGACAGCAAACGCTGGATTTCCGATTTTAAATATCAATACCAATGCTGCACTAGCATGTTGGTAATTGGCCTTTATAATCAGAATTGTATTCTTAGAAATGTTGTTGGGAAAGGAAGATCTGCTAATATAAATATGAACATCAAGCCAAAATATCCCAGTAATTTCCGATGGTAATTAAAACTTTTCAATTAATCATTTTTGCGGAACATCTGAAATCATTGATTCATCTTCGTCATGAATATAATTTTGGAAATGATTTTTTATTTTATAACAAAATAGGAAGAGATATGTAAAAAGTAAATACATTTCCTAGATGAATCACTAAAACTGATCATTAAAAAATAATTTTTGTATCTTTTCATTTAAATTTAAATATGACAGCTATTGCTTTCTCGTTCAAATAATTTTTGTTCATTTCAAGTTTAAATCAAATTTCTCCAGCTATTTCATCGGCTGTTCCTCTTCCGGTTTCTTCCTGATTGACCATGATTTTTAGTTTTATTCCAGTAATCATGATCATGCATATTGCGTTTTCGATAAGTGATAGACGTAAGGGTTGTTATTATCAATTTTTGATCCTTGTCGACAATTCATTGGAAACAAAAAAGTGAACGGTTTCCAGGTGAACAAACAATGACGAATTTATTTATCAAGTCCCATTAACTTCCTGTTTGAACAAAAGTTTTTGAAAAATGATTTTAACCAGCTGTATGTTGGTGAAATGCATCATTCATTTACTTTAAAAATCATCTCTTCAATGTATTTAGCAAAACATAATCAGATAAAATTCAAACTAATTTTTTTAAAATTTCTAGGAATGACATAGCCATCTCAAGATTTCATCCTCAAAACTTATTTCATGAAACTTCATGGCACTTAGCTCTGCTATACTTCGTTAATTAACTTTTTTTTTTGCATATCTTTTATACGTTTTTTACATTTTACTGCATTCTCGAAAAAATCGAATAAATTCCTAAAGATTACCATTCATGCTTATATATTGGCAATTATGTCGTGAAACCGAAAATTATGCGTTGTCAGGACATCGTTTTCATCAATCAGCAACTTAAATTGTTAAGAAACATTGTAAGTCCGAACTTCATTATTTCACATCATAAGCCGAAAAATGTAGTCAAGAACGGTTAGCTCAGTACGGAAACGAGAGAAAGATGTATGAGTAGGTATTGAGAAATGATGCTTAGATATGCCATGCATATAAACAAGAATAGTTAAATTTAAGAAAAGCAATACCAAAAATTTCAGATGGTAAGCAATAATAACAACAACAATATACAATGTTTTTCTCATTGTTGAAGAAATGTGAGAGACAATGTTTTTTCTGTGTTTAATTGAAAATTTGTATAAATGGAAATGACGTGGCGCAGTAGATGATAATATGACAAGGTGACGGTGTACATACACTCACACAGGCACACACACAGACAGGCACACAGACGCACACACCGTTAGCTATTCTTGTTAGTCGTCTATCCTCAACGATTTGGACTCATTTTCATTTCTTTTTTTCAATTATTTATAGCTTGTTATTGCTTCATTTTTTTCTTTTTTTTTTTGAAAAATTTGATGAATTATTTTGAGCAACTGATTATTTATACGGTATAGTCATATTTATTATCATTCATGATACGCAACTGTAAGATGAATCAGTGTTGATTCATTCAACATCTGTTGAAAAAGTTTACAGAATTTCAAAATCGCACTAGTAATATTTGTCCAGATATGATTATTAACTTTGAAATGTTGAGAGAAAAAAATGATTACAAAAATTCAAGAAGATTTTTTGAATGTTAGTTTTTTTGCGGTCATTTTTCGAACCATATTTTCTTCATTATTGCTATTTTTCAAGATCTGCATTTCTATGTTTATTTCTGCTGTGATTTATTCTGATGTTTTTGAATTTCCTGACATTTCGACATCATTCGTTTATTTTTATGATTAATTACAATTATCTAATGAAAAAATTTCGGTGACAAATTATGGGATGATAACATGCCAAATAATTAATCTACAAAGACTTAAAAAGAACGTTGTTTACAGAAGAAGTAAACTCGATTGAATCTCTTACAATATACTATTAATATTAATCGAAAACGGTAGATCAAATTTACGGCAGTCTTCGTGATCGACGCACGGATGACTCTTTGAGATGAGTAAGGACTGTGGGTTACATTCAACAGTACGATCAGCGTTAACAACGGCTTCAAAAGTAGCAGTATCATCAACATCTACAACGATTGCAACTGAAGCGGCAACACTATGCGGATATATATTCGAAAATTGGCAGTCATTGTTTGCGTCACATTTTTTACCACTACCATTTTGCTGTCGGTGATACGGAAAGAAGAGAGTTCCGGTAAGAAAACCATTACACTCGAAAGTTCTGGTAAGATAATCATTACGCAACAATAGGAATTGCTGTAGTTAGCTCACTGATATCTAGAAATTTTCTTCTTAATTTTTAGTCCATAATAAGTCGAATCGATTTAATGAATAGGTTTCTATTCGTCAGGCATCAAACATCATAAATGGAAATTAATCTTCAAGTACAATTTTAAAGATTGCTGAATCTCCTGAAACTCTTTCTGTGTAACCATGAAATTCAACCAGTTCTAAATAGACTTATCTAAATTTTAAAATTCTAATATTAACTTTCTCCATTGAAATCGTTATAATTAGAGATGAATACTAAAATTTGCTGTGTATTTATTGAAATTTCATGAATTTAGTAACTTTTGAAAATATTCAGCAAGAAAAATTGTTTCAGAATGGTTGAAAAAATATCAAAATTCAACTTTTCCACGACCAATTCCTCATGCTGGATATGTGCAAGAACAAAACATTTATAAGTTTATGACTGAAGATAGCGATCTCTCTCGTTTCTTTGGTACATAAGTTTTTTTAGTTTTTTTTAGAACTTTTCTCAAACAAAACTTTTGAAAAACAGCTTTTGTAGGAAGAGTTTTGAAGCTGATTGGGGAAAAAACTACCAATAACGAAATTTTGAAGTTTTCAGTTGAAATATGAGAAATGAATCCCTGAATAGAAAAATTAATTAGTATCTCTTACTATAAATTGTCGTTTCAATAGAAAGGATTTCAGTATCACACATCAACTGGACACTGGCAAAACAGCTGGATCAGTATTTATTTGATTTGAACATTTTGGAAATGATTGCAAAGGAATGTCCAAACAACGAAACTTTGCGACAGTTTTGGAAGGACAAAAATGGGTAAATAATAAAAATGATGCTTGTAAATAGTTAAAACTAAACAAAGCAATTGCTTTCGTTGAAATTGAGCAATAGCGCCTTCATTGTTTTTTTGTATGGAAAAAATGATTAATTGATTGATTGTCATATTTCACTTATAGAAAAATTGTGCCAGAAAGAGATTCATGGGAAAAATTTTATGCAGACATCGGCAGCTGTGATGTATACAGAGATGACGAAGTATGCATTAAGCTTTAATTACATTATTATCGCTATGAAAAATGATCACTATTAATTTTTAAATTTCTGCAGTTGTTTTCCATCCAGAAAGTTCCAATTTAGGATGACAATTCTTATCCTACAAAATTGTCCATTCCTTCAGTAGCATATGGTGTTAACATGCATCATTTCTTGATAGCCGGAAGAATGAAATAACCATATGATAGATATTTACTCTGGGAGTATAACGGGCCGAGAACAGCAACAGCCAAATAGTAGAAATTCAGTGTTAAACAATCTTGTTCTTATTTCGATAACGCACAGCAGATCTGGCGAATTCAGTTTTTTTTGCCATATAAATCTGAGAATAATTTGCACTTTTTTCTTTCATATCTGCAGGTTGTAGAGGATTTGTTAAACGACCTTACCAAATTACCTTTAAAATCTGTATCTATTATGGATGGTGGCACGCAAGTTAAGCTTATCTTCACTTTTGAAAATGACCAACAAGCGGTTTTCAAACCTATGCGGTATATTTTTTTCTTTTTCTTTTTGAATAATAGAATTTATTTGTTTAAGAGAAAAGAAAGAGAAACTTGGATTTTATTATGCTTTCCATCATAAAGCAAGCTTATTGCAATTAATATATATATATATATATATATATATATATATATGACTTTTTAAATAAAATAATTTTCAAGCCACCAACACAGATTAGTCAACTATTATTGAATGAATAGAGGAGGACAGCGGGGAAGAGAGATGATAAAACGGAGACCACATTCCTGCAGTGATTTAATAAACCTAAGATGAAAAACATATTCCAACGAATTCTTATTTAAAAGTGGAATTAAGAAAGCTGCGTCCACAACTATCAAGATGATTTGATTTTTCAAATCAAATAGATATAGTTTGACATCATCTATGTCATAGTTAATCCTGTTGAAATTGAACCGATTAATTATGTAAAGTATATTGTTTATCTAACTTTTACTTGGAATTCCTCACATTTGAATAGTGGTGCCTTAGGCTTCAACAAGTCACCTCATTACTATGAATCAATTGTGCATGAAAAAATCAATGTCAATGCTTAGGCTTATTTTGTAAACTCGAATTTCTCTTTTGCTTGTACTGTACAAATGGAATGTAATAAATTTCGAAAATACAGGATAGTTAGAATTATTTCAAAATGAGGAAAATTTATAACGGAAGAAATTGGTTATAGAAAACATGAAAAAATATTCATAATTTCAGATTTGGCCGTGATTATGAATCCGATCCGAACCATTTTTACTTCAGCGATTTTGAACGTCATAATGCCGAAATTGCAACGTTTCACATGGACAAGTATGTTATGGGGCTTCAAATTCAAAGTGAAAAAACATCAAATTTATATTTAATAGTTTTTTCGTTATTGAAGGTTATTCCTTTTACTTCCTTCTTATCTCTCGCTCGCTTTCTTACTTTCTCTATAATCCAACTTCTGTTTTTAACTGATATGTCAACCCAAATTTAAATTAATTCACATTTAGAATACTTGGCTTTCGGCGTGCTGTACCAACTGTTGGTCGTATTGTCAATTTGACGTCTGATTTACGTGATAAAGCTGAAAAACGTTTGGCCAAGACATTTTTCATCTCTCCAGGTATCCTAATAGACAATACAAATTGCAGAGAGCGAATTGGGCTGATTCTACATTTTTTGCAAGTTATTATTGTAGGTTGTAGATTATGCCGATTTCTCAATTCGAACTGAAACTTTCTGGAGAGGTTATATTTTTTGCACTGATTTTGTGAAAAATTGAATGGCTAAGCTTTTCCGAATGTTTTAAGGTTTTGGCTTAGGTATGTCAATAAGCCTTAATAAAGAACTGCTAAGAATAGATAAGATGATGAGAAATTATATTTCCAAACAGTTCTTCAGCCCACTTAAATTGCTTTCATCATTTTCAGCAAAAAATTTGTGCTTTGTTAGCAAATGCGATTATTATTGTGATACATCACACGCTATCTGTGGCACTCCGGATACTAGAGAAGGATCAGTGCAAGTATTCCTTCCAGATGAAAATAGTGTTCCCAGGAAGCATAACAAATCACCTTACAGAAGGTCAGCAATGTTGTTGTTTGTTTTCATCAAATTTTTGGACTTTTGAACATTTCGGAATTCAGCTAAAGTCGAAAGTTTGAATGGAACTTTAATTTAATTAACTTACCCAATAAAAATATTGCTTTTTCTCTATAAAATTAAATTTTTTGATTTCATATAGAACATATTCGAAGAAGAACCAAATAGCTGAATGGCAACGAAACATGGATTATTGCCGGGAAAGCGTAAAAAAAATGAAACGTTATGCTCATGGACGCAGGTTACTTGATCTTGTTGACTTTCACGTGATGGATTATCTTATTGGTTGGTTTTATAAAACTTATAACTCGATTTCGAAAAGCCAATAAATTTGCATGACACATTGATTACAGGCAATCAAGATCGTCATCATTATGAAACGTTTACTATTTTCACCAATGCTCCATCGTATGCAATTCATTTGGATAACGGTAGGGCGTAAGTATTTTGTTTAATATAAATCACTGACATCAGATATCGATATCATTCACGTACTCTTGAAACTTCTTTTCAGTGTAAAGGGCGCAGAAGTTTTGTTCATTACAGGTTTGGCAGAACGGATTTTGATGACGATGATATACTGTTACCTCTAAGGCAATGTTGTGTCTTGAGATCCTCAACTTTCATTACATTACTGAAATACTATCGTGAGCCCATCTCATTGACAAAAGCACTTCATCAGTTAGCAATTTTTTCACTTTCTATTTTCTCAAATTGTACACTGCAAATTTTAGCTTTCAATTTTATACTTTTTAAAGGTCGATGTCGAAGGATCCTTTGGCACCAATATTGGCATATAAACATTATCCTGCAATGGAAAGAAGACTGCACAACATAATGGTCCACATCGACAAGTGCATCCGCGAAAATCCTCAAGGTCCTGAAGGCGTCATAATGGCAGAATATCATAATAATGTTTGTTCACTTCTTGGTTTAGACTTCATGTGAAAAAGAAATTCATTCAAGTAGTGGAAACTTCTTGCCAAATTGCTAAATTTTCAAAATAGTCTTCAAAATAGATTTTTTTCAAGAAATAAATTAACATTTTCTGCAAATGTGGGATAGAAATGTGATGCAATTTCAAGAATTCTTGTTCAATCGTGGAGCAATTATCATGGAAATTTTTCAATTGAAACATATCTTCTGGATATCCTTTTTCATTTTATTTTAGGAAATGCCGTTGGTTGGCGAAGAGGCATGGGAAGATGATGAAAGTAATGATAATAACAAAAACAACAATAATAACATTAATAATAACGACAACAATAATAATTACTACAATAATGGCAACAAACATAAAAATAACAGCAACAACAATGACAACAACAATATCATGCAATAAAAATAAATGATGTTGGAAACAATAAGGAAAACAATAACGGAAAAAACAAAATCGATTGATATGCTTAAGATAATCAACCAAATAATAGAAGCAATTTTTCTTTTCAATTAATTTTTTTCCTGCGATTGGAATATTGTTTGAAATGTGAAAGGAAATAAGTGATTGTTTCAGTAGCTCAATAAGTTATTTACTTTACTTACCTAGTTATCCTTTCATTAAGTAATCAATATGATTATGTATGTACATATAATCAGTTGCTATGATCGGTACAATTCGAGAATTTCGAGATCTTTCGCAATTTCTTCGCATATATCAAGGTTAAATGCATCAATTTTCTTTGACATTCAGCAATTCAGCTAACTAGAAAAATGTTAAATCTCATCGTTTTGTGTTCCAACTACGTTGTTGCATCTTTTATTTTGTTTAAAACTTATGAATTTTTAATTTTCGAAGTTTTTCAAATAATCAAAAACAACTGTCAGAGTTTTCAAAGAGAAAAGGATTTTTCGGAAAGAAAAGTTTGTACATAAGCATTGTTCTGTATAATTTTTATATTCCATTATTTTTTACAGGCTTTATGTGTCGATAATACATGGAGTTGTTTAGGGTTTAAATTGTATTCATATTTGAATTTTTTAATCTAACTCTCTGATTTTTCATTTTCAAATTCTTTCTGTTGGACAACACACTAAAATCTAAAAATCGAAGTTTGAATGTGACTCTACCAACAAAATTCGCAAATTATGATTTATAGAAAAAAAGCATGAGAAATTCTTAAATTTAAAAATTAACACGATTTCTGTGTATTATTCTAGCATGGTAGTTGTCATATTAGCAAGTCAGAAGTCTGAACTGACTTTTCTTTGCTTACTTCTTTCATCCTGTACCGATTCTAAGCATTTTCGCACCTTACATAATCTCTACTAATTAGCAAATTCATGGCAACATACCGTATCATTTCCTGTATTTGTTCATGCGTCTTCACTTGCATGAAGCGAGTTGTTGATATTTTTGAAATTATTTATCAATTTATGCAGTATGAACTGAAAATTCTGAATAACGAAATTCGAAATACACGTTTGAAATACACAAAAAATTTCAAAAAATGCCAAGAATTACTGAACATATTCTTCTATCAGTATCCTTTCTTGATTCCTTATCCATCAGTTGTGTTATATCGCTATTATCAGTATCATCATTGCTATCGCAGTCGCTTTTATCATCACACAGGGCATAAAGAATTTACTTTTAATATAACAGCAAATGATGAGACGTTGTGCGAAATTTTTTTTACGGGTGACTGTAATGTCTTTTTTTTGGGGTCTTCATTGTTTTAAAATAATTTGTTAATTAAAAAGTTTTTTTCGAGACATCGTTTAATAAATTTTCATGTTTTTCTATTATTTTTAAACTTGAAGAGAATTTTGTAGCTATGTTCTGATGCCTATAAATCTTATTAAATCGGAAGAATCAAAAGATTTAGAATGAAATCACTCAATCCTAAAGGAACGTATTTCAAGAAACATTGGGCTATTATTCCACGGAAGATCATAAAAATCTTTGCACTCTATTTCACATGTCGTTTTTTGATTTTTTTGAAGATTTTATCTGACACTTGATTGTCTTGAGATTTTGTCTGGCAGTCTGATAGGATTCACATGGATATAGAAAAAACCGGATTCCAACTTATTTTAAAGTTGGTCACAATGATATTTTTTTGGGAAGAAATTACTTTAAAAATAAATGCACTTTTAAAAAAGGCTCAAATTTCAAAAATTTTGTAACAATAAATCATGTTTATCATACTATCATTTATCGAATCATGCAGTATAAATTAGCAAAGGCAAGTGATAGCATCAGGTATAAAATTCATGAAAATTTTAATATAAAAAGCCTTCTACTGAGAATGTCCAGTCTAAACATGAGGAAATACAAAGAAAAGATGGAATAATTTCCTTTATCAAAAAGACAAAGAATGTTCCAATTCAAATTGAACCACTGTCGTAGAGATAGCACAAATTATTTCATTTTGTTGATCATATATTTAATCTTGACCGGTTCAGTTGACTGATACCTTATTTCACGAACAACAGATGACTTTTGACATCAGTTAATGGTATATATCATGTTTTAAAACAAAACTATAGAATATTACATTCTTAAATTGCATTATCAATAGTAGTATCTGTTTTCTTGAATGATGATAATGATAATGATATACTAAAAAAATGTACTTGTAAAAACATAAATAATGATTGGATACAAGAAATATCATGATACTTCATGCTGTTAACAGCAGTAACCTTTTTTTTACATTCTGGCATTAATAAAAAATTTTGTCTTATCCAATACAAGACTAAAGTAATTCGTTGCCAAAAGTTTAGACTTCAATTTCTTTTTCACATTTATTGAAATGAACTTAATTTCTCATTTGTTTGTGACTCTTAAGCTTCAAACACTTTCGTTTTCACTATCTTCGAAAAAATAAGAATGATTTTTGTTTTCTATATTTTATATGTTTTAATAAAATTGAAAATCAAAATATTGTAAAGGCTACATAATGACAACAGCATTGTACAATTCAGAACAAGATCTGGCAGTGTACTAAATTTGAGCTTTAAAAATTTTTGCAATTGCTAGAGCGCACAAGTTTCATGATGAACAGAAATTACAGCAGTAGAACCAATTACTGTATAAATAGTACTGGAAATGGTATTGGTGAGAAAAGCAATTGCACAATAGCAGAAGTTATTGCGATAGAACTTGCTGTTACTGTTATAATTAATTGCTATAATTACTGTCACATATTATTATTTTTATTGTCAATTGTTGGCATTGCTATTGCAATAGCAAAATTTCAGAAATATTAATTGCTTTCTCGTTATATAATTGATCATTTCCATCGTTGATTCGAGCGATAGTAAATACTGACTCAAGAATGCTAACTAAAATAAAATAAAATTTTTGACAGAATCTAAAGCAAAATGATAAATTGAAGCACAAGGAAAAATCAATTTTATTTGCATCAATTATTCAAGATTTATTGATTAGCATGAAAATCCTCAAAACTATCCGAAATTGCAAGATTTTATTGATTGATAGAAAACAGTATTAATGAAAAATAAGAAAGATAACAATGACATAATGGCTCAGATAGTGAAGTTCGAAAGAAAATCACGAAACTTCGCTAAAATTAAAAAAATTCTGATTTGAAATGAATAAAAATGGGAAATTTCCGCCCGGAGCCGTGTTAATCATTAAAACAACAAAAGCAATCAAAAAGTGACATTTTATTTTTCTTGGGAATTTTACGAGCATTGCTTTTTTATAGCTAAAAGCAGAAATACATGTCTTAACGAAAAGGCTTTTTGTCGGAGTAACTCAGAAGTTGAAAAATTCGAAAAATAAAGAATTGGCTAGCCGAACAATTGTCTTTTACTTTTTCTTCGTTGCAGAAGAACAGTAGCTTATAACTAAATTTATGGATTGTTTTTCAGGATTTGAATTAAATTTCTCAAAAATGAACTGTTTCATTGGTTATAGTAGTGATGAAATAAACAAACCTAAATGCTTTCATGATCAGTTTAAATTAATTAGGCGTTCATTGTCCCAACAACATGTTCAGGATCCCAAAACTGAGCGGATGAACGATCGATATTATTGAAATCCTGGAGCATTTACAATTACTCAATTCGGTGTTGATATTTATATGAAAATCAATAAATTAGTAATCCAAACTGAATTGATTACAAAATTGAGATTTTTCAATCGTTATATTTGACAACGGAACGTATCATCAGTTCACCGGAACGGAACATATTATCAGTTCACCGTGAGTTTGTTTCACGAAATGCTACAATTTAATTGCCTGATCACACTATCAACTTTGCAAAGGAAGATCAATTCATTGGAAATCTACATCTTTGAATTTGACCAAAGCAAAAAACTGCACATTAAATTGGATTTACTGAACAAATGCCATTGGCCTGCTCGAACTTCAGCCTTGACAAATAATTTTAGTCAATTAGTTCGTATAAAAAATCCTTACTTGCCATAAAGCAAGAACTAATTCACTACTCATTAGTTCACCGGCGTGAGTTGCGATCATTCGAAGCATGAATACACCATCTTTGCGCAAAAATTGATTCGTAAATTTCCGGAGTGATATATCATCAGCTGCAGGCTTTGTTGGATGATCGCTTAATACTCGCAAATATTTGCGAATGAAAGACATTCCCTGTAGTAAATAGAAGCTATTTTCATTTTTCAGGATTTGAAATTAAAGAATAGGCTGAAAGACGTTCAATTATTAAAATGTTCTATTTGTCATGAAAAAACAGTACTGTTGGTTTCAGGTAGCAAGACAGCATAAGCATTAAAATTTCACAATGCTAAAACAATCAAGAAATTATTGCTCGAAAATTTTCAATGCAACATCAATCATACTATGAATTTATTTAAATATTCAATAATCCCTTATTAGAAAATTGATACTTTGCAATCCTAAGCTATAATTCCCAAATGATTTTGATTTAATTCATCTAAGTCCTTAGTCTTAAAAGGTCATAACTTATTTTAAAGCAATAATATGAGGATAAATGTTTGACGAATGGATCGGAAATGAATGGTAAACGAAACATTAAAATAAATTCATAAATGCCGCAAGGAATCAACTACCTGACTTGGAATGAACATTACAAGGATCCAGTAACAACTGTTGAAAACTGTTATCAAACCAACGGTTAAAAACCAAAACCATAAAAAAAGGAAAATTTTTTCATTGAACATATTGATCATCAATACACATTGCACTGTGTGCCGATGAATATTACCGAGTACTCGTACCTGAAACAGAAAAGTTTCCATTTTAAATTTTAACCTGTATTGCTTCATTTGGCTGGATTTAGAATGTATAATTTCGTGAAAAATTATTGAAATAATATGAAAATTGTTAAGTTGAAATTATTTGTTGCAAGATTTAATTGATTCTAATTAGCACTATAAGTGAAAACCAATTAAAATAAGCAGAATTAAATAATCGATAGAGCCGTACCTCGAAATCACAAAGTGTCACTCGCGGAAACATTCCTGTCTGTTCCCACTCAACTTCATGCATCAAATCACGCAGTAATGAAAAACCATATGTAAGATCATCCGCACCTAATAGATGATTTAATAGGAAGAACTGCAATAAGACATTAGCCGAATATAATATCTGAAAATGGCTAAGGTTATGGAACAATCACAATTACATGAATGATAATATTCTCTAGTGGATCATTCATATCCTCTATCGTTAAGCATCATTATAATTATTGGATAAAATCATAGACCTCAGATAATGAACAAATTATAGATTTCTATTAGTTAAATTCATCACATTTAATTTCATCCCAACTATCTACCATCCATCCATAAACTATGTAAATGAAAAAACAACTTTAAAAACTTACTTTGATACCAATGTATAACATAGTAACATAGCATCCGCAGTGTCTTCCGCACTGATCTTTCACTTGCAAAAACGGAAAGCAAGCTCGCTGATGTCTATGTCTTTCCAAATGAGCTAGCTAGAATTTAGTTCGTTTTTTGATCTTTTGTGTCATTAAAATTTTGTTTCAACAAAACTTTCAACAGCAATGATAGCAATTTTTGAAATTTTCAATTCGAGAGATCCTCATTCATTCCTTAATGCTTTAAACGTATGAAAAATATTGCTTTACTTGCACTTCGTCTTCCATATGCCGTACCATGGTATACACTGTGCGACTTTTAACATCTGTATCCATTAGTCTTGCGTCGCATGCCATTTGTACAAGGCCTTGCAAATTGATGCCTGAATATTTTCAACATCACTATCAAAAATGAGGATAATTAGTTTAATTTGAAAGATAATGTTGGAAATACCTGAATGCCAGTATAACATTCCTCTCCATAATATACAAGGCACATAAAAAAGCAATGCTTCTATAGCTAGAATAAACGGTACCCATTGGTAATAACCGATTTGGCGATTCCTCCGCGAATAAATTTCCCGTGGAATATCTTCCTGCAACAGAAAGAAAAAGGATAATAGAAATTGTTTTTGCTATATTTAGCATAATATAGGTGGGTAATTGATTAGCGTCGGTGGTATAAGAACCTAAGACACAAATTAATTTTAATAACAATATTTTTGCCTAGAAAGCAGTGATATATTTATATGCATTACCTGCATAGGCACCCAGTAGGTGTTTTGCACCCAGCAATAATTTTCTGTATATTGTTCCATAGCATCCGTAAAAGTTGCCGGAACCCAACACTGTATTGGGAAACCTTGAACCAACAATATCAATCAAGAACTGGTATATTTAAGGAAAATTTTTCTGCATTTTAAGCAAATTAAAGAAAGAAGAAAACAATGCATTATTTGATCGAAACAAAAAAAAATCAAATTTACTTACCAACATACTGTTTAGCGGAAACAAGAAGCGCAAATGATGCCACTGAAATTAATTAAACGTTTTTATTTGGTGACTTAAAATATAATTGAACTTTAATTTCAGCTTAAATGAAGGAGACAATAGCAAACTTATGAGAGAATCACGACATATAATTATTTAGACTAAAAATTTTAAAAAAGTTTAAAGGATAGAAGGAAATGAAACCATTTAGTAAATCTGAAACAAGTTAGATATTACATTGTAGCAGCCAACGATTCTCGAGTGAGAAGTAAATATCTCCCAGGAAAATAAAAACCACTGTATCATCACCATATCATAACACCCTACCATATCGTAAAGACGAATCATCATCTCGCTGATTCTCAATAGTCCCATTTCAATATATGCTGCATTTCTGTGCGTAACGAGATCTCATCACACAATTAAAAAACTTACATATCGTAGTCGTATAATAATAATTTAATTTATCAACAAAATCATCATCGAGCCGCGGATAAAGAGTCCGAAAAGCTGATGCCAGATAATACAGTATCATTGCTGGACCAAACTCTTTCTTGTGTCCGTGGCCTAGTATTACATATATTTGGTCATTTATGTCAAAGGCTCTTATAGCTTTTATATTCTACATTTACAAATAAATTGCTTTACACAGTGACTTGCTTTTTCTTCCTATCCAGTAATTTAGCATTTTCGTAGCTTTCCGTCCTTTTAATTTAATTTTTATTATTAATTTTTCCTCTTGATATTTTTTCTAATGAATTTATAAATTTCATCTAATGCTTAATTGTTCTTCAGGTCTTCTTTAATGAAGAATAAGTTGCGCATCAAAATTATAATTTTTGTTAAAGACCAAAAGAATCCTCCTGTCATTTTAAAATATGAACACTTTATAATCAGAAAGGTGTGGAAACATAATTTTGAAAACATTAATTTGATAAGTCAGCCTTCCGGATTTTTCTAGATTTGGACAAAGATAAAAAACTTAATCCTTGAAAAACCATCCTAAACTATATTAAGAATTCCAAAATGAAAAATAGCCAAACAAAAAAATTTCCGCCATCCTTTTAAAAATTGTTTTTGTTAGCTACAAGAATATAATACAAAATCGATAACTGCCATTATAAAACTTTCGCAGCCAAGTGCTATTAAGGAAACTAATCATCATTATTAAAAAAGAATTTATAAAATTACTTATCTGACTGTATTTGAGCTAACTGCTATTAACTGCAAGTTATTTTGTCAAAATATCAGTTTTTTAAGTGTGTCATAGTTAAAAAACTTGAAAATAGTTCAATTTCTACTTTTATATCGTTTTGAAAATTAAAATAAATTTCAAAATACTGAAGATGAAATACCAGCGCCAGGGCCAGCGCTTCCGACGTGATGACCGTCGATGCGCAATTGATGTGTTCCGTGCAACAGCTTCTTGGCCTAAAAGATTTTGGAAAAGAAAAGAATTGCTTTGTTAATTAATATAATTTTACTGCTCGTTACGGAAATCTATGCATTTTTTTTTTTGTTTATTTGCAACATCCATACTGTAACAGAAATATAGTAACCGTAAAGTTTGAGACATTGTTAAGAAAAACGAAGAAACACAAACGTTGTACACATCGTTGACTTTGTGCAACTAACCAAGCCTCAACCTTATCCGAAATGTGTTGGCCAAATGTAGTTCACTATCAATGAAACTGCCAGTTAAATTGAAGGATAGATATTATTTTAAAAATAATATAAACGTTAGAAAATGTGATAGAATAGCCATGGCACGAAGTAATAAACATTAAAGTTCAACAGACGCTGTCGAGCAAACAAAAAAGAAACAAAAAGTTTCCCGATTCCTAGCAATTAAAAGAAAACCCTCTTTAATAAAATTTCAGAAGCTTCTCTTTGTAAATCCTTCATCTGCTTACCTCTATACTAACTTGATAATAAGCATGTGGAAAATCAATGTTCACCAGTCCACAAGTAACTTTTTTCTCGTGTCAAACGATTATCTATTTGCTTCGATTTAATCAAATCTAAAAACTTCAAGCAAAAAATTTTTAATGGTGCATAATTTCAAAAAAATAAAATTCTTGATAAGCAAAATTACTGATGGCATTAAATGATTTTGAAATATTTTAAGTGTCATTTCTTTTATTCGAAAAAGTAAAAAAAGTGCGGTTAATTAGATTTTGCAATTTTTTATTTTAGAAGTTTGTTTTCCGTGACGACATCAGAAATCGAAATCATCTAGATGAACGAGATTTTGAAAATACAGACTGAAAAAAATTTTTGCAATTTCAAAAACTACAGTTGGCAAATATTTAATTTAAAGTAGTAAAATTCTTCAACTTACTCAAAGGAATTAAGAATTTTCTTTTGAAACAAATTTAGAGGAAAAAGTTTAGTAAAAGAAATCATGAAACAATAAATGATATTTTGTTGCTGATAAATGTACAACGAAGATGTGAAACTATTTTATATTTGGTAAAAGAATAATTACAAAGCTAACGGCGATTTTTTTAGTTTTTTGTTAATTCATTTATGATTCCGAAAAGCATCAAAAGAACAAATTAATGCTGCCATCAATAAATGGAAACAGACGTCAAAACGTGATTTTCAAATCACATTTTCATTTGCTGTTTAAAGCAGCATCAACTTAGTGTGATAAATAAAGTGAAAACGATTCTTTGAATTGGACAAAAATTCATCGTAAAATACAATACGTAATTCATAAGTTGTAACATTTCCATATTATAACTGACAAATGTGACGAATATTATTCGGGTCAGCAAATTTAACATGTTATTAAATTTTTCTAAATTTGTTTCAAAATATTTGCTTCGATCTTTAATGTTCCCATATATAGACAAGAAAATTCGAGTCCGGAAAATCAGCTAGAATTTTCGGCATACAATCTTCGGGCAATTATGCATATGCAGTGAAGATTGAGCATAATTGGGACAACGATTGAACAAATTGAATTTACAATGAAAAAGCTATAATTTCATCGAGCTGTTTAGGACTAATATGCAAAGATTTGGTTCCATTCGATTAACTAAAATGAAAAATACATATGTGTGACTATATTTTCCTCCTGATACTTATTTATTTGGATATATTTAAATAAGTCAAAAATGAAACCGAAATCATTATTTTGGTAAAAATATTCGTGAAGGAAAAGAAAAGAAAGTTTGATAAATGTATAAAAAATTTTTAACAGTGATTAAATAAAAAAATTAGAAAAACTAACTTTGAAAAGGTATGATATAATAAGGAAAAGAAATTTACACTTATGAATGCTATAGCTAATACTTCAAATCAGATTCCACAAACAATAATTCTTGCATAGAATCGCTGCTTTCACTTCAAAGAAAGAATAATATATATGGATGAGAGAATATGTAAAAATTTGAAAGAAATTATGCTAACTGTTAGAAATATTTCTGAAAATTGCAAAAATTTAAAGGAACAGTGAACTCAGCAAATTGTATACTGTTGTACATACATTTCAGTAGGTCTGATCAAATTTGCTGTTTTGGCTTAAAAGAATTCATCAATTTGCGCCTTTTAAATCGGAAATTCGATTGCATATATAATAATGCGGATATTTCATCAAAAAGTGCGCTTTCCTACTCTCATATTAAATTATTAGATGTTTTTTTAAGCATCAGTTTTTGAAGTGGTGTAAAAAAAGCAATCCGGAAATAACGTTCACTTTAACATTAAAAGAAGTACATGTAAAAAGTGTCCTTAGTCGACATTATTAGAAAAATTAAAATTATTGAAATGCCAAGGTGCTAGATGAGATGTTTATTCAAAAGTCGATTTCTTCAGCATTTTGGTAGCAATGAAAAAAGGTCTGAAATGTCTGACACAGATATACCGTTAAAACCGGAAGAGACATTTATGGCAATCTTGCAAAATGCTGCATGTTTTAGTGACTCTAATGAGGTTTAGGATGTCATTCAGGCGAACTGACAATTTTAACATTTGAAAAGCGAAAATGAAACTATGAATGGTTTTAGCTTGGATATTTCTAGAAATTATTGTTAATATTGCCAGAAGTTTTTCTAATCTATCAAAAAATTTCAACAGAATTTAATTTTATATCATTGAGTCATTCGTCGCCAAATTAATTTAGAGGTAAAGGATCCAGTGGTTATATAACTCCGAATTCAAGAATTAATAAAAATGGGAATTATAATTATTTGCTGTTAAAATGAAAAAAACTTTTCGTTAATCGCAAAATAGTGCAAAATTAATGAATTTTAATTATTGTTAATGCTGCATAAAGAAAAATGAAAGGGATTTTAACTTAACAATTGCCTAGCCATACATTTAGGAGGCTATCACTTTGAAAGTTCTCAAAAAATGAGGTAGAAATTATTGATTAATAAATGAAATTTAGCAAATGAAATTCGCTTATGGTTTAAATTTATTTTAGCACGGAAAGTTGTACTATGGTAGAAATAATGGCCTTTAAAAATCGATTTGCTTTCATATTCTGACATTTCCTTGTCAGTTTTATTGTTTGTACTGTAAGCACAATAAATGGTAGTTACTTACTGCATTCATTCTGCGATTCCATTTTTTTGTGGGAAGAAGAATGAATAAAAATGAAAGTGAAATTTTAAGAAAGATAGAATGCATGAATGGTAATGAATGCGAGATGTAAGCCAATCACATAATAATGATAATGATAATAATAATAATCATAGTAATAATAGCAATAATAAGCACAAGCGTTGAAGCATAATTCCCATCAAAAAATTTATTGATCCACGGAATGATGCCTCATTCCGAAATATTATAGGTTTTCTTGTAAAACGTATTGTTCCAGCTGCAGCATTTGGAATCAGGAGAAGATGACCATGGATCAGTGGATAATTTTTTTTTTTAAAATGGAGACAGAAGCTGTTCAAGCAAGAATATCAGCACTAGTATCAGTAATTACCACACATATAAACATGTAAAGTAAATAGCATGCAATCGTCCAGAAACATTACTTCTTTACCATTGTTAGCTTCATTCAAAATTTAGAATTATGGAACCCAATCCGAAGTGAACTAAACTTTTGAAAGGCTTCGACAAGAATAGCTTAATAACCGATTAACACCGATAAACATGTATACAAGACACCAGATACACGTACACATATCCACATACACACATACAGATACATATGTAAATACATAGACAGACATATCCAATAATATACCTGATAAAAAGGAATCGAATCCAAGTGACGAGTTTTCTCTGTTGGCGTCCGCTGAAATGATCCCATTATTTGGTTAATACTTATTGCTGCATACACAATATCAATTACTATTTACTGCTGTCATTGTTATCTTTGTAATCATAGCTATAGTTATCTTCACTTATTATATTCATCATTGCTATTCATTATATTATGTTGATATTATCTCTATTTTTGCGTTCATTTTAACTATCACTAATGATGGTAATTATGTCACATCAGAAACTATCCCTTTTGCTATGTATTTTGCTTTTACTTTTACAACTTGAAACATTATCAATTCCTTTATTGAAAAATCTTGAAAGATTTGTCGAATTTTATTCCAATTTTACACATAATGCAAAATTTTTTCTTCTGCTTTGAGCAAAGCTGGTTTGCTTTCAAGGTTTGCTATCAAGAAGATGGATTCCGAATTTATAAAATTTCGAATACGTCTTTTGAATGTTTAATAGCATATAAAAGAAGGATTTGAGAAAGATTTAGTAAATTACGTCAACTTCATTAAAGTTCTTTACTTTGGGGCTTCAATGACAATATATATTTCATTATGAAAGATATAAGGTTAAGCTAAATAAATGGTTTACCATGACTATTATTAGTTTTTTTTTTTTGTGCAAAAATTGATAGGCTTGCCTGTGCCCAGTAAGGTTTTGAGATAGTTTCAACCTTAATTTGCAAAAGATCAGAAGTAAGTGGTTGATCGGATGGCACTTCTTGTTCAGTTATTCGTCGGTAGGATACTGGAAACAAACTTAAAGATGTGGTAGCTGAACGTGGTGGTGGCAATGGTGGTGGTGGTGGTGGTAGTGGTGATGGTGGTGGTGGTAGTGGTGATGATGGTGGTGGAGACGACTGACTGGTTGCTATATCAGCAGAACTATGGGTGCCGGTATTTGTTGGCTTATTTAAGAGAAGAGGTAGTCGAATACCAGTGGTTTCTTCACCAGATGGATTGTCCAGGTCCCAGTGCGGTTGTTTTTGACGCTTTTGTTGTTCTAGCTGTTTCTGCGGTACATATGATGCACGGTTGGTTTTATCACTTCGAGTAACGCTTATTCGATTTCCCGACCGATTCGGTGAAAACATGCAACCGTCGCTCTTTTTTGGGGCGCATACGGCAGCAAAAATGGCTGAAACGTCACAGTTTACAGTGCTCCCAGCTAAAAGTGTTACTTGTTGAGTTTCGAGCGACTGTTTGTAGACGAGCCAGAAATATCAGAGTGGAGGAGCGAAGTGATGTGAAAAATTGCGGTACTTTTCCAATACACTAATAATTCTCTCAAAATTCATGTTCATCAAACAGAACAACGTGATTGATAACAGAAAAATTCCGTGAAACTCAAAGAAGTACTGGTGTTAGTGGTCGTTATTCAGGATGATTAATATTGCATCAATATTAATTTGCAATGAGCATTAAAATTGATCCTTTTTTTAAAATATATCAACACCAACGAATGTACTTTTAAATCCGGAAAGCAAAAGTTTTAGTCGAGTTTTTCTAAATTAGCAGATTTTAATTGCTTTTTTTCTACAGTAGCAATAAAGCCCCGAACTTGTAATTGCCAGCAGCAATTATCACTTCAGGAAAATATTTAAAATAATGTTTTCAGTGGCAACGGAAAGTATCGGAGGAAGCAAGTCTCCGAAAACTTAAAGATTAACCAATACTACTCATTTATTAGCAATTTCATTAATGTCTTAAAAAAAAGGGTAACGGAAGAAAAATTTTGCTCTGTAAATTAACACACTAACACAGACACACATACCACACAATCACATAGAGAAAGAAATCTATTATTATATTATAGACTTGAATTACCACCCTTTAGAATTTGGCATTTATGGGAATTTCATTGTAACTGCTGATGCCTTACGAGCTTTAAAACATCAGTTTAGAGATTATTTCACATAGTGTTTAAGTTTTATTTTTTGTTGTAAGTTAAAAAAAAACCTTAATGATGAGAAAAATTTATTAGAAATTGAAAAAAGATGCCATCTGTTGGCATAAAACTGATGCATTTTTTTATTAGTTGCTTGTAAAAAGCTTTTTATTTAAAAATTTCTCACTCAGAAGAAAAAAATAAATCAAAATGAATATGCAAACTCCCGATTTATAGTAAGCATATATAAGAGAAAGAGAGAAAGAGAGAAGTTGAAAAACGTCAGATCATACTATTAGAATGTATAAGATAAACAATGTAAAAGTTGTCTCCAATTTCTCGATTTGACATCTAATAAATGTTTCAATTATTTTGCATCAAAAAAGATTTTAATAAGCTAGAACTAAAAAAGTTTTTTGAATACGAATATTTGTCTAATGACTTGTTATAATAGTTAATAATGTCAAAAATGACTGGGTCTTTAGTTTCCGTAAAATGAAGAGCTATGTTCCTACAAAAAAGAAAATGACTCTTGCTAACTGCCAAAATTTCTCGAACTGGAGTTTTAGTTCAGGGAAGATGAAATAACTTGGATCAAAATTTAAATTAGGTCCAATTTGCATGTATACAACTTAATGCGAGAGTATGTAAATTGAATAGATTGAAATTCCATATTTATGCTTCTTGATTCAGTCAAGGTGAAGCATATGATGCAAAATTTTCATAAAGCAAGCAGTTAGCGTGAATAAAGCAGAAGAAAAAGATGAAAATGTTTTCAATTAAATGAAAATAAAAAAAAATGACAAATTTTCTGAATTGAGTGCTTTTAGCTTAGATAAGAGAAAAAAGTGTCAAACATAACTTCTTCTTCAATTTTTCTTTCTGTCATTACTCCTCACGCTATCATTTCATCATTTTGATAAAACATATATTTTTAAGGCTTCTTTTTCAAGCCTCATTTGTCAATCCATTAAGCAGAAAATGGTTAATTCATTTCATGCTGCTTTTGAATTCTGATTTTTTCCTTCGTCATTTTTTCTTTTTTTTTGAATAATAACATATAAACTCTAAGAAAATCGTGTTTTTGATTTATTCAGAAGAAGATGAAGAGATTTCAAGGCATGCAATGTACTATAAAAATTATAGCACTAAAGGTTCACATTGAATGAGTTGAGGTTAATTTCTTTTGTGATATAAATAATAATTTATTCTTTCGTGAATGAAATTCTAAGCTTTAACAATCAACATTTACTGCCATCTAGGAAGTAATTACTCACTGACAAAATGCTAGGTATACGCTAATATCTTGGCGCTAATATCGAAAATTATGTCTCGATCAATGACCGTTATCAAAGTCATCATAAAATGCAAATTAATGGCCTCATTTTACCTTATCCCTTGTTTTACTATTGAAACTATAAACTTTTTTCGCATTGGAAAATTTTAATTAATTTCGTATTTTCAGGAAATTTTTCAAAACTGATTTAGCAATTTAAATTAGGCAGAAAGTTTGTTTTTTTCTCTTTCAATTTTTGTGTAACTAGTTAATAATATGGATACTGACCAATAGACAATAAACTACCTCAGAGATTAGCAAATTGCCACCCACCTGGATGAACAATCAAATCAGATGGTGAAACTGAGACGAAAAAGTGACGAAAAAATTGCAAATTCAAACAAATATTTTAAAAAGGTACAGGAAATGTTATGAAATAAGCAAAGATTCGTATTTCTTCTTCATGAGTCACTGTGACAAAACGTAGCTATCCGATTCTTTCCAATTTGTTATTTTAATACCCAAACTATTTGAATTCTTCCTGTACGACAATAACAGTTGACACGTGCTTCATTTACTTTTTGTCTCCGAAAAAGCTTTAAGGAAGCTTAAAAGTTTTTAAACTCAATTATACATTTTATTTGCTTTTAAGCAGGTTACTAAGATGGAATATTTCCATCTAAAATTATTACTTTAACAACTTTCTAAAGATATTCATACATAAGAAGCAGAGGCTACAGAGTCACAAAAACTTTTGCCATGTCATTTAATCTGACAGAAAAATTAGTTGCTTTTCTCTTTTTTCATAAGACGGTTTAAATTTTGGTGAAATTTATGAATGTATGACATGATGGATTGGATTTCAGTGAAAGATTGATTGCTCCTATACCTCCTTTTTTCAAAGGCTGCCATTACACTTTAATAAAAGAATGTTATTTTGGCGGCTTATGCAGGAAGTATCCAGGAAGAATCGGACACTTTAGAAGTATCGGACGCTTTGGAAAAGACCGAACAACATTTATTTTAATTTCCGCCCCTATCGTCGAAAAATGAAATAATGTGGTCACTAAAAAAAACAAATTATTTTATGCTTTCGTTTTCCCGAGACAAAAATCAATCAATGAGGCATCATTAAACAATAAGCTCTTCATATCATGCTGTATGATAATACCATTTAAGAGATGTCACTTATATTTTAATCTAATATCTTTTTTTCCTTTAAAATTGGGAAAAAAACGGACCAACCAGAGGCAAGGAAATTGGAAAATAAATGGGAAAAAAACTGGTACAAGCGAAAAAGAAAAGCGAAATGAGATGGCAAGCTTGATAGTCTTGCATTTAAAACATTCGGTTGATTATCTACCATCATATTGTTGAAGCCATAATGATGGCCTCAATAATGTCCTGAACTCCTAACTTAACTGCAAATTTTTAACAAACAGTTTTACTACCTATCTTCGCTGTATGCATTTATTGAAATCCATATTTTCCTGGCTGTCTATCCAGCAGGTGAGTAGGCATATTTAACAACAAACGGCCCTACCTATTTCTCAGGAAATTCTCAACTTTTCAAAGATTGTAAGAATGAAGAATAGAAGGTAGGAAATTTTCTCTATCTTCATAAATAAAACAGTGGTGGGCATCATAGAAACCGAATTATGCCGCAACCAAGGAAGCAAATGGGATCGGCCACGGAACATTTATAGATGTCATAGAGGACTCTCCAAGGATGACGGGAAGAGGAATAATCATCGGCTAAATCGATCCTTGTCATTTTATCGTTTCTTTTGGTAGAAAATAAGATTTTTTTCAAAACTAATAAATTTTCAAGTTCGGACTATACTATTTATTCAAAATTATTTCACTCTTCCAATCAAATTAATAAGTCATGAATCTGATCATTTTGAAATTTCTGGAAAAAGGTACATCACAACAGTTTTCAAATAACTGTTTAAGTACTAATTTTCCATAAGTTATGTCCCAGCATACTGGTCAATTGTAAGTGATTAAGTATAGTAGAATAAAATGGTACAAGAAAACGAGATTAATGAATCTGTGATATTCTCAAATGCTTACAATTAATTATTTTCAATGCAACATGTTAATCACTTACAAGTTATACCAAACTACGACTTATTATTTGAAATCACTATCATATGATTATGACTATAAGCGAAATTCAGGTTAACATCAAGTTTGCAATACCTAAAGCAACTTATCATTTCTGCTGTAAATAAACTTGTAAACTAGATGGAGATGGGAGGTTGGTAAGAACAAAGTTAGCTTACTACGATCAATACATGATAGTGTCTGTACTGAAAGGATAATACATTAAATAAGATTGGAAGCAGATAAAGTGTGAGCAAATTCGATAGTACAATGTGACA
The DNA here is from genome assembly GCA_029876185.1 of Mansonella ozzardi. Lineage (NCBI taxonomy): Eukaryota > Metazoa > Nematoda > Chromadorea > Rhabditida > Onchocercidae > Mansonella > Mansonella ozzardi. Next base: position 2,515 of record JARVGP010000511.1, on the reverse strand, counting down.
AGCAGAAAACATCACAGAACATAGCTTTTTGTTGCTTTCTAGTTTAAGCAAACTATTAGAAGTAAAGAATGATAAAATAAAATGCTGGAAGCATAGAGATTTCATGCAAGGTAACTTTCATCGCACCTCATGCATGCAAGTAATAAGTAAATGTTTTTTCCGTATTTATATACTAATGCATTTAAGCGGAACTTGACGTCATAAATTCTTGTCAATTCTCTGCATCTATTCTTTGGCCTGTAGCTATTCCTTAATGAAATAACCTTATTAGTCCGCTATTATTCAAGAAAAGTTCCATAGAATTTGAAAAATTCGCTATATTGCTGTTCAAATTTTCGAAAAATAAAATAATGTAAGTGTTGGAGTAAGTTGCTGTTCTTTGTAAACGAATATTTAAATTAATTACGCACTTTCCTCTACTTTTATAGATATTATTCAAAAATCTCTATGTCAGACATTTAAATTTCGTAACAAGAATACAACTCGTTGCAGAATCATTGAAATTATATTTGCACCGCATGTGAAACAAACAATAACAGTATCTAAATTGTGCATTATTTTCTATTTATTCCATCAATAAGAGCTGAAATACTATTAGCAAGAAAGCAAGGTGTTCATCCTATCTCGGTTTACCTCCCCGTTCCCCGTCCTTTTCTGGAATTCCTATGCGTATCTCTATTGCAAATGAAGTATTTATTCTTCAACGTATTTTCCACATGGAAATAAAAGCTTACGATTGTTTACTTTACAAATCCTTTTAGATTGATTTTTTAGCAATTGAAAGAAAAAGTGGTGGTAATTCAAATCAACTGCATATTCATTAAATTTACAACAACAATTAAACTCAGTAAACTTATAAATGATATATTCCTGTATAATGAAAGCCACAGTTCCTATGCTATCACTGCAGTAATTTATTCATTACAACGGATTATTATTTTCGCGCTAATAATTTAGAATGCTAATGATTTTAAAAATTTGTAAAGCATTTCAAAAGAAACCAGACAGTTTTAATTTACAATTATGTTTTAAAATTTGATTACTTTACTTCGTTAATGTTGAAATTTCAATGAAAAGTGTAAGTGAAGTTTTCCTCTCATGAGGATGCCAATTTATTGGAACAGCAATATGTTTTTAATGTTCCACCTGTGAATATAAATGAGTGGCAGTGATAAGCCTTCATAACTAATCGTTGATATTAATTGATAAGGCAGAAAATACTGTTAAATTTATTTCGTCAGATTTGAAAGAAGCAATATGAATCATCTAGAAGACAATTTCTCCAATCGGTTTTTTAAAGAATCATTTGAATAGCTGTTGTAAGAAAATAAAAATAACAGAAAGCTGAAATTATCACACGAGAGGCATATTAAAATTATTTTCATTATTTATTAAAGTTCATTATAAGTAACGAAATCATTCGAATTTATGATGTTTTTGCCGTGAAAAGAAAATTAATGAAGTGTAAATTAAATTATCAATTTTAAGTGCATATTTCTAAATAACTTCTTTCCCATTTTACTCGAGAAGCATATTTCTAATTAACTTCTCTCTCATATTATTTGAAAACAATGTTTAAAAAATTTTTAGTGCAATTGCTGTAGCTGACTAGTAAAATAAAGTAAAGTTTTGCCAAAACATTAAAATGTTTTCAAATTTTGACAAGAATAATGAAGAAATGCCGTAAAATAACTGAAAAATAAATGATTGGTGAAGTTCGTCGAAAATGCCAGTTGATAATTAATTAATTTTTTACAATCTCTTACTTTTTCCTAAGAATCCATGATTTTAAAACAACTCTAAATAGGACAATATACTAATAAGATTTAAAATAGGTAATCATTGAACTCATTTCTTTCGCATCTTAAAAAAACATGTTTAACTGAAAAGAACTGATGAAGTTAAGGTTATGAACGTTGCTCTTTTGTCACAAAATAAACAATTCAGAATCATTTAGTCGTTTCCATCAAACATAGAATGATTAATTAAAATCTTTAAAAATGGAACTTAATTCTATCTAAATTTTGAATCGAAAAAATATATCTGCTACCAACAACTGACAACCATTGAAAGTTAATTCATAATTCATAATACTGATTATATTACGAGAAGACATTCTGAGGCGAAAAAAAAAGCTTCATAAAAAAAGCATAAAGTGTCCCATCACGAAATTTAATATCAGTTAAAAAATGCAAATGAATGTTAAAGAACCATGAAAAGTGAAATATTTTTCCATAGTTTGATTGAATTTTCCCTGCCAATTTTTTAAAAAAAAATTTTTTTAAAATAATAAAAAAAGAATGCGATGGTTAAAGAGTTCACAAATTCAAATGAATGAACAGATGTAGTTTTTTATAAAATATGTGTAAGCCATATGAGCTTATCCCAATGGCACTGAAGTAATCTTTAATCAATAAGTATCACTGGAAAAAAACACAAACTGAAAAAAAAAAAAAAAAAAAAAAAAAAAAAAATAAAATTTAAAAATAAAAAAAAAAAAAAAAAAAAAAAAAAA
>JARVGP010000510.1:0-44269 GCA_029876185.1 Mansonella ozzardi | reverse complement strand
TTTTTTTTTTTTTTTTTTTTTTTTTTTTTTTTTTTTTTTTTTTTTTTTCAGATGGAAACAACTGATAACATGCCAAAGGAGGAAAGATGTGAACGAAGTCACAGCCCTCAACGAAGTGCAGAAAGTACGCAGAAAATAGCACCGGATGTTGAACAGCTGACGGGATTATTTTGTAAACGTGTCGCAGTTTGTGGCGAAGGTTGATTTTTATTTTGCTGATAAAGTAGCAATAGGCATCGTGCGAAATGGATCGATATTTCAACCGCAAATCACTTAAAACTTTTACTGATTGGTTGGATTGAAAGAGATATAGAAATATAATTTTAATTTTCATAAAAATTTTGGGGATAAATGTAAGTTCCAGTATTTCCAAGAATTTTTTTATGTTTTTCATTTTTCTGATATTATGGCAGTTGTTCATTTCTTGGATCCTAACATAATCAGGTATACGTCTTTTTTATTTCGTTGTTTTATTTATGTGGATCAGACTAAGTTCTTATTCTTGTTTATTTATTTTAACGTTTTTATTTGATGCATAAATTCAAAATATTTGAGTTACGATAATGACACAATCATTTGTACTTAATGGCAATATTATTTTTTTGACTTACTTCAAATAGCTGTTTAATGTTAACCGCTTTAAGGACATCTGTGAAATACTTTTAAGATTTTTAAAGATAAAACAAAATATTCTTGATTTTGAATTTCAGTCTTGACTATAATCTTTCGACTTTTTTGTGAGCACAATTGACTTTTATTATTTTTTTTAATATTTTATTTTTCTTTTTTACTTACAGACATTACTGATGAAGACTGTAATGGTCTGGATTAGTTCTGGGCTACTTCATTTGACAAAATGTTTTGAGAACATAATTTTTTGCGTTCAAAGGGGAAGGATAGATGTCAGCTCTGGGATATAAAATGTCCTAAGTTTCTCCCTCAACTGACCATAGCTCAATTTCTATTTTTTTTCTAAATTTCCTATTTAGGAAAAATTTAGGAAAAAAAGCTAAATTTCTCTTAACTTAACTGACCATAGCGGAAATTTATTGTAAAACAAGTTGGAAAGTGCTAAACCATTATTTTCTCATGTCAGTGAATGATCGCTCTTTTATTCCCTCTTTTAACATTCTCACGAGCCGTAAGATCAAGAAATCATTATCAAAGATATTTGAAATATGTTTTCCGCATTCCATCTTTTCACTCTGCCGTTCTTCTGAATTGTTATTATTACTATTATAAATGTTTTGCGAAGAAAAACATATCTTTACAACTGTTATAACCAGCTGTTATCGACAGTTAATTCATTTTACCTCTTCAAAGCTAGATAGAGTACATGATGTTATTGTTAGATTCTGCCCTATTATTATTTACTACGACAAAGTCTAGCAATTTTGTATGGGAAAAAATCCGTTTAATTAAAATTCCTATCATATCATGCAACAGATACTATTATTTTTATTTTCAAATAGTTTTTCACTATTTAATAGTTTTTTAAACAATATATTTTAAGAAGCAATATATAATGGCACAATGAGCTTATCGTTGCTTTGGCAATACTTGTCTTTTTTCTTCTTCGAATAATTATCAACATCCGATTATCATGTTCTCTTTATTGCTATCTCTAATTTTCTTTGATCATTATGAATTTGTTCACTGCAAAAATGAAAACAAAACATGCAAATTTTATTTTCATTACTAAATTCTAACTTGTTACGCATCTGAGATTCAAAAAGTCTTTATAGTTCTTCGCTGCAGTACTATTTCTTTTATAATTTATAAAGTGGTGATTCTGTGATGGGAGCAGATATCTCCTGAAGGAATTTCATAGTGCTTTCAAGAAATCAAGCATTCAGAATATAAATTGTTCGCTTTCATTTCTTCTTTTATTATCTTTCATATGCTTTATGGAGATGTTTGCTGTGACGGCGATGACTACGACTACTTAGTCTACTTTTTCATAATAAATGAAAAAGTAGATTCCTTCTGCTTCTCGACAATTGATTATCTGTCGCAGCCGTATTTGCATGCTAAATTGAATCAACAAATTTTGTTGTATCATTCTTACCTAATAACTATACTTCTTTATTCGAAATCTTTATCATTCTCAGTAACGATAGAAGTCAGCAAATTGATAATTCATCACCGTTTCATTCATTATTATAATCTTTTTGTACAGTAATATAAATTATCGTTAAATTGTCCAAAACAACCTCTCAAAATTTGTTACTGTGATTAGAATTGGAGTTTGAAACATAAGTTCTCCTGTTTATTGTTGGTAAACTCATGCATCAGATAGCCAATTAATGTAATGATAAAATGGAATTTCATTCGAATAAATTTAATATATAAAGCTGACAGTGACTGACTACAATAATTGCTAGATTTTGATTTTGCTTAGGTCTCAGTGAAGTCTGTAAGACTCTGATTAAATTAGAGATTGTTTAAATGTTGCTGGATTGTGCTGGTTTCTAAAAGGGAAAGTTACGATTGTTTCTAACTTATTAACTAATAAATTTATTTCAAATCCACTGCTGGTGGCTCAAAAAAAACTGAAAGTGCTTAGGTAATTTTTATTGGATCACAAATTTTAAACCATAGTTCTGTTAATACTTGCATGATTTGACAGATAATCCGGATGGTGTATTATTCTAAGTCTGGATTCGAAATTTAAAGCATATCTCATAGTTTTTTTGTATGATTTAAAACAAAGTGTTTTAAATCATACAAATAAAAATATGTGGTAAATAGACAAACCTATCATGCAATGTGTTTCTTCGTACAATAAAAACGGCGATTTTGTAATTATTCTCTCAGTTATCGTCATTCACTTACGGTGGCAAGTCTCTGTCAGCAATTTCTTCTATTTATGTTTAAAAATCGAAAGCGTTTTCACGACGGATTATTTTTGGAATTGTATAAACTTTTACTAAGTCAGTTTTTTACCGTAATTACTCATTAACAATTTAGTTTCTTCCACTCATCTGATTGGTTTACTATTATTTAAACGGATTTTTTCTGTAAAATTTCTCTTTTTGTTTATTCAGTGAAAAAGGTGGCTATCATTTTTAATAATGACATATTTACACTCTATTTTAATTTTTAAGAATTGCCTTCTTGAAATTACATCACTTTTGCTATGGTTCTTTCTAAAAAGCCAGACTGAAGTCGAAGAAAGCTGGAACTACTACTTTTGTTTCTGTAATATTTGATTTCTATAGGAAAAGTTCAACAGTAAAAATTTTCACGCAAATCGATCAGATTTTTTTCTTATAGCTAACGGATTAAAATTAATCGGAAAGGTTTCGAAACTCTTCTGGAAAACCATCTTTGACAAAATTATTTTAAAAGATCTGTTGTACTGAATGATTAAAAGTTCCAGTGATTCTACTGGGCATAACATTAATGTTGCAAGTATTAGTGAAGCATATATTCGATGTCGATTGTCTGAGGACTATCGTTTTTTTTTTTTTGGAAATGAAAGAAAATTGAAGTTTGTTATATGTAACAGCTGGAAGGCAATTTATTCACCTTAAGATGAAGTTATTTTCCTTTCTAGATACTCAAAGAACATAGTTTGGATGTCATTCGTCTTAATCTTCTCTCTCAAGTTTTAAGATGTAGTTTTTTATTGAAATTCAATAAGATGTGACCCTCTTTAAAAAAAAGAAAATTTCTCGAAGATTCTAAATTTGTATCTTTTAGAAGAAATTAGCTACCAAAGCAATTCATCGCCAGCAACAATAGGTTTGTTTGTTCGTTGTTGCATTTTTACTGCCGCTAAATTTTTTGAAGATTCTAAATCTGAATTGTTAAATATTGATCTGTCAGTTTTAAGTGAGAATTTTGTAGAAAAGAATTTATACGGCTGATTAGCTAGCTTAATAATTAAATTGATTTTTTCTGCAGGCGTTTGCGATCGTGTTTTTGTTGAAGATAAAAATATCGCTGAAAGATCGATTTCACCAGCTGATAGCATAACGGAGGAGTTATCTCAACAAAACATAGTACAAACTGCCGATGCCAGACTGGATTTCTCGAGTTCTTTTTATCGTTCATAATATTTTTAAACTTACAGCAAATAATTTCATGAAGATTATTTTTCAAAATTGTCAGAGAAGTGCAGCCATCTGAAGTTTAAAACAAACTTTCAGTAATTCAAGTGTCTATTTTTTTAGTTTTCCTTTTTAATTTTCTTGTCTTGTTTTCTAGACGAAACAACTCCAGTGCAGAATTCAACACAATCAGATTTTATTGATAGCGACTGCTTTGAATTGTCAAAATTGGATGTACTTAGTGAGGAAATTTGGTATTATCATAAAGCGATTACACAGACGGAAGCCGTTCTCAATCGCAAACTTCATCTTCGCGATGTTCTTTATTATGCTATTTCGCCTGTTTTTCCAAGTATGTTAACTGAGATAAATGATTTAATAATTGAACCGTTTCTAGTGACTGCAGTCATACTTGTATAAGCACGGCGATTGCCCACTTTGTTATTTTTTGTCCTTCGAGTCAAGTTTCGAATATTTTTCGACAGTGTAAATTGTTTCTTATGTGGCTAACAAATATAATTTAAAAATTTTACAGTGTGTGGTCTGTATGTGGTAGGTTCATCACTGAATGGTTTTGGCACAAGTAGTTCTGATATGGATTTATGTTTAATGATAACAAATAAAGATGTAAGTCGTATTTTGTTTATAAGGAATCTCAATATTGTCCTGTGTTCTAAAAGTACCGCTATTTCTAGAATAAATAACTGGGAATTGCTAGAAAACTGTATGAAATTTTTCAGAACTAATTTCAGTCATATTTATCTGAATTTATTTATTATGATCGCTAGTGACAGTTGGTTAATACTTTCCATCTTTGCATATGAAAACCTATTTATTTGTCATATCTTTCATTGATGAAGTTAAATTTTTCTGAATATTGAAAAAAATTTTTGGTTTTCATAAGATGAAATGTTTTTAGCTAGATCAGCGAACAGATGCAGTGGTAGTTCTAAATATGATTCAAAGTGCACTAGCTGAAACGAAGTGGGTCTCTCATATGCAACTTATTCTTGCCAAAGTGCCTATTTTGCGTATACATTTTTACGAACCTTTCACTGATATCACTGTTGATTTGAATGCTAATAATTCAGTTGCTATACGGAATACACATCTTTTGTGTTATTATTCATCATGTACGTTTTCCTTTCCTAATTTGTTTTTTTTTTTTTTTTTTTTTTTTTTTTTTTATATGTTCTAAAATTTAATATAGTATCGAAGTGGTTAATCTCTCTAACTCAAAAATCCCAAATTAGAGCTGAAAATTAGACATTATAAAAGAAATTTGAAATAATGCTAGGGCAATTGTTACGCTCAACCAGTTGTACCTCTAGTTTCAGAATATTCATCATATTTTTTGTAATTAATTTAAAATCTTAGTTGATTGGAGAGTTCGACCATTGGTGAGTGTTGTCAAAGAGTGGGCAAAGCGACGAGACATCAATGATGCGAATCGTTCCTCCTTTACATCCTATTCGCTTGTTTTAATGGTTATTCACTATTTGCAATGTAGGTCTTCAACGTAATATATTTATTCGAGATCATCATTATGCCTCAGAAATAAGGAATACTTATTAAAAACTGGTATCCAAATATTTCATAAATGAACAGCAATTTGATTGTACTTAAAAAAAAAAAATTGTTTTAATTTCCTCTACTTTTTTTATCAAGGAAAAAAAATATTTTTTTGATTTTATTCATAGATTAAGCGCTTATTTTTATTTTTTTTTCACTTCATTAAAAATCATTTTATGACAGTAGATTTTCTCTGAACTAGAAATTTTTTGTGTTGAACATCTGTTTTAGCAATTGATCTTCATTAGTTCAAACAGAACTCTCCTATTTCTTCTGTGCGCCTTTATTCTCTTATATAAATTCCAGGTGGCTTGATGCAACCAATTTTACCGTCGCTGCAGCTAGTCTATCCAAAACGATTTAGTGCAAGTGCTGATGTACGTTCGCTTAATGTTTCAAGTCATCTGGAACCGCCACCGGGATGGGTAACCAACGAAACGATAACGCTTGGCGAATTGCTTATTGGTTTTCTAGAATATTATGCGTTTAAGTTTGAGTAGGTTCCAAACATTTGAATAAATATACATAATTTGAAACTTCACATTGCGTGGGAAATTCTAAAAATCACTAAAATCTGTGTTCGATTATTTAAAAGTTTTTAGCAGATGAATTTATGTAAGCAAATTTTTTATTGATCTTTATTAGTCTTTTCTTGAAATGAAACTTGAAGACGTTTAATTAATTTTTTAAAAGATTCCATTGCAGTTATTTGAAAGATGCGATATCGGTACGTTTAGGTAGCAAAACAGAACGTACGGTAGTTGCACGACAGCCTTCACCTTACAATAGTAACATTGCTCAATGGAATTGCATTTGCATTGAAGGTTGTAATCAACTGACTTTCATTCTGAATTAAGCAGAGTTATATCATACTTAATGTTGTTCCATTAATCGGAAGGAGAAATACTTCATCATGGGTTTAATTTAGGAGTTGAATCTTGCAGAAGATGAAAACTTTATTACGAAAAAGACCATTTCCATCAAATTATATAACTAAAAATGAAAAAGATGTAATCATGTGAACCAGGTCAGTAGATAGATCTGGGAATTTTTATTTGGTGACATGGACTTATCAGAGTTCTATAGTTGTAGAATGACAACTGCTCTTTTAAGAACAAAATAAGGAATGGAAATAGTGGTAGTTTGAATGCAAAGTAAGAAAGATTCTAAAAGTATAGCTGATAGATAAAAACAATAATAAGTTGTTTAAACTACAAAATCTTCTTGTTACTGATTAAAAGAATAATCTAGCTTAATGCAAAATTTCTTTCAAAAAAAATTGTGAGTGAAATAATGAAGCTAAAAGAGTAAAAATCGGTAGATAACAAAATAAACATGATAGATGCTTTAATATCTATATGTATTTTTTTTTTTTTATATTTTAGTACTTATTTGCAGAACCATTTACTTTATCAAATACTGCTCACTCCGTTCACAATCAAATGGTTTTTGATGCGATTCGTCAGGCATTTATCGATAGTTGCTATGAACTAGATGGTAATCGCGATCTGAAAGCATTCTTGGATGTCGGACCAATTAGTGTCAGCATTGGATCATCAATGGGGTACTTCAGTTATTCTTTCTATCTGTTTGCTATGAAAAAATAATTTATTTACAAGGAAAATTCCAGTTCAATTGCGCAGCTGAGCAACCGAGCGCAGTCAGAAGCTGATTCACCGACGACGACGAGCTCTGGCGATATAACTGTAACGAACAAACATCTGATGATTTCACCGCAATCAAACAAGGGAAAATATGACCTCGTGGAAGGAGATGCATCGTTACCACTTGATGCGGAATCTGAAATGGAGTTAGAAACAGTTGCAGCCGTTTCACTGGAGGAATCGATTTGCATAGAGCAAGATATGAGGTTCTTTTTTTAAGGATGGAAGAATATGAGGTTTTAAGGATTCTGCAGTGTGCTTGATGTTTACCAAGTGCGACTGTGTCTTATAATTCATTCAAAGCACTTTTGTTTGTTTAAAGTTTTTTGGATCATCGAAATAAATTTATTTTTTCAACAGTTTGATCTGAAAATTTTGTTTAATCGCAGCAGCTTCTATTGCAGCCAAAAAAATGCACTAGTCAGCTTTGAGAATGAAGTAACAAATATAGCTAGCGTTGGGGAAACTTCAAAAAGTATCATTGTTAGTGCTCATTAATATTGTTTCTACTTTTTTTTTTGAATCAATTTGTGAGTGAAAACAAACATTTAAAATCATGGGATTCAGATTTGATTTTAAGTGAAACGTATATTCGTGGGTTTTATGAAAATCCGTTTTTTCTAGGATTTCATAGAAAATGTACTACCGTCAGGATCGGGATCTGATAGTACATCATCTGTGTTTGTTGGTGATCAAGTAACTCCAGTATGTAGCGGGCGGATTTCCAAAGCTATACTCTCTGAATGTCAATCGAAACAGCTGCAAATAAAATCTTATGATGAAAAGTAAGGAATTTTTCCAGAGTTTTGTTGTAAGATAATAACTTGTTTTTCTTCATATATCATTAGTCATTTCCTTCATAATTGCACATAGCTTCTTAAATAGATAATCATATTAATAGCAACAGGGCAGAGAGTAAGTTGCATTCTCTGTTTTGCACTTCTCAAAATCTGAAAATATAAGTCTATTCAGCTAGCAGTACTGCTGATTCTACAGTAGTTTTTCAAAATAAGCGGATGTAACGTTTCACAAAATATATTGAAGATATTCTTCTTACTATTAGTATAAGCAGTTATTATCGATTTTTGTCGCGCTAATTTCAATTTGTAATTTTTAGACTGTACGTTGATTCAGCAGAATCGTTTGAGGTCTTGAAGCAAAAAAGTGCAGTGAAGGAACAGCAGTTTGCGGGTAAAGTAGTTGTTCAACGACGCCGTAGGGCTAGCCGTCGTATGCACTGTTCGATAGGCTGTGTGGGTCGAAATTTGAATAAATCGAGTTTAGGACAGTCTGTGCGAGTGAGCTATCGTTCTGGCACTGCTTCGTCTTGACCCGCAGGATAATACGTTTTTGGCAAAATTATTGGTGCAATATCTCCATGAAATACTTTTGGATACTGATCTAAGAACAGTCCGAAAAATTCTTTTCTCATAGTTTGATTCTTATGTTCTGTTTGTCCAACTATTTTTTTGCTTTGTCTTATTTTTAAAAATTTGAATCTTTAAATTTCGTGAGATGCTAACTTGAAATACATTTTCAGAGATCTCATTGTCATCTGTATATTCTCCACATCTCGTCTTTGTTATTGTCATTATGAATTTCGCTCCTTTCTGCTTGTCTTGTGCAGATGTACTTTTGGGTTTTGTTCGATCTTCATTTCTTAAAGTCATTTTTTTACTCTCTCTTGGTGCTTTTTGTGAATATTATCCATATTTTAGGATCATATCGAATTTTTTTTGACTTTCTGAGAAGGTCTTTGATATGGATCAGATTAGGAAAATTCCTATGCGATAAGAAAAATTTAGCAAAGGTCAATGTTTTTGCTTCATTATCATATATAGTTACGGTTATTTCACTATTTCGATGTAATACTATTTGTGCATATTTAATTTATTTGGCATTTTTCATTCATTTCTTCATTGAAAAGACAAGTGAAATTGTTTTAAAAAATCAGTATTTTAAATTTTCCTTACATTTATTGTGCTACTATGTATTATTTCCTTTACTGGTCCTATCGACAACTGCCTTTTGTTCATTAATTTTTTTCTTGTCAAATAGACCTCGTTGGGTCTCATTCCTTTAATCGATAATTTTTTGAGTAAAATTTAAGGATCGATTAGGAAGCTTTTGACGGTTTCAAAGTATCCGAAAAAAGTGAGCATTAACACCTTTTATTGAGCTCTGCTCTTTATGCAAATTCATCTTTGTACAAAAAAAATTCCGGGTATTTACGTATCCAAAAAAAATTATTTCTGAATTTCTTTTATTTTCTATTATTGTAAAAAAAAAAGCAAGCTGCGTTTTATTGTAGTCTTCATTTCTTCGCGCTGCTTCATCGTTTTTTAGATAACATTGGTGTAGATGTTTCAACATTCACCATATGTTGCTCTACAAATTTTATTTGCGAAAATTTTGGTAATCTCAGTGATTGTTTTTTTTATTCCCATAATTATGTGCTTCTCTATTGCATTGTACCGTCAAATGCTGTTATTTGTGGTCCATAATGTGTCAGATTTTCGCTAGTTTAGACTTTTTTTTTTTGTTCATGCCTACATACTAGTGGTTTAAGCGAAACCCATATTTTTGTTGGACTTAAGTTCCACTTTAGGTCTTTTCTTTCACAATAGATTGAAGTTTTTGCGCGAAACAAACTGAATCACTAAATTGGATTCAGAAAAAAATTCTGATCATAAAAAGGAGAGTGAAGTAGGTTGTGCTGGCCTTTTTTATAAAATTCTTCGCTATTTATTTATTGCTCAATTTTATTTCCTTTATTTCTCGGCAGAATTTTTTCTGTCACCGAGGAAAAATGACTTGCTCAATATCTCGTTAGCACGTTTATCCACTTTTTATGATACAATTTATGCAATTTTACCGTGCTATAAATTTTTGAAGAAATGTTCAACATCATTCATATGTAGCTTTTAACAATCAATATTCTTTGCTGTCTTGGAAAAGAGAAACATTGCCAATGAAAATTTGATGTTCTATATATATGCATACAACACTGCGAATTGTTCAGAAATTTATTTGTTGCAAGCAGGATGCAAGTGGAAGACTTAACTTCTTCAATATCTCTAACAGGAAAAAAAAAAAAAAAAAAACATCAACATCTCTTCATAAGGACAATTTCTTGGTCCTCTAGAAAGCAAAAATTATTTCGATACATGTTCGATGAGAAGTGCGTCTAAAATCATCATTTTGTCAAGTCCGAGAATTGCTGAACCTTCTGTAGATAAATGACAGGTTACTTTCAGAATAAATAATACAGGAATAGTTAACAAGAATAAAAAATTGAGTGAAATTTCACAAAAAAAATCTGACTTATACTCCACATGGATCGCATGTAACACATTGCGAAATTATCTACGTTTCCAAATCTTTAGAAATTCCACATTATATTTCAGATTTTTTTCACTTAGCAGTAAATGGTGACATATTGACCGCTACTGTTGGTGAGCCTTTGTTCACATTACCATTGCATTGGCTTTGCTGATACTGCAAAGCGTAAGCAGTGGGATGAATTTTGAAACCGTACAATCTGAAATTACAACAATGTTAAGATTTTGGTAATCGTAAGAGTTCGTATGTCTTGTATTACATCTCACTTTTATAAAAGTCATATAGTACTGAAAAATTTCTTATCCGAATGCATTTTCACTCAACAAAACGATCATTAAAAAAGGAAAACCTTTCAGGGATCAAGTTAGTTTACAACCAAACTGTAATTAAAAGTGCTTTTGAAGAAAGCAGAAAATTGAAAAAACCTTAGAAATTATAAAATATGATTTCAACCATGACTTAACATGCAAATTTACAATGTAATAATTTTAAAAAAGAAAAATAAGTGCTACAATTTGAATTCAAAACGACAAAATTTCTTAAAATTCAATTTGAACTTTCCTTTGGAATCAAAATTTCGGATAAAAACTAAATCTGGGACGGATCGTCTAACAAAAGCACAATTATTTATTAATTATAGTGACCGCTTCAAGTTCTAAAGAAGATAACTTATACCGTGGAACAAAACTAGTTGCAGGTCGTTTTGGTCTTTCTTCCGGATGTACGAAGAAAAGCATATGAGGAAATCCTGTACCGAAATAAGAACCATCAGTATTTTGATGCTTTGATGATTTTGGTACGTAAACGTCACAACAACGAGGACAGTACAGTTTAACCATTGATTCGCCAGGCACATCCGAAAGACCTGAAATGAGGAGATAAACTTTATTTAATATTTATGGAAAAAACAAAGATTTTTCCAACCTTTTGATATTGCAATTGAGATTTGTTCTCAAGTGCTAATAAAAAACAGCCAATCTAATTACAGAAGTAAAGATAAGAAATCGAACTATGTACTATTACAGTTCTATTGTAGAAATCCTATCTGAAAAAGAAAGACACAAAGCAAGCAAACTGTAAATAAAATAAGTGGTACAAGGAAAAAGGGAACTGATAGAATAATGACTGGAAAAACCAAGTACGCCAAATAAATTTCCCAATTTATAAAATAATTGCCCAAGAAAACATGTTAAAGTTTTAAAATTGTAAAAGAAAGTAAAATGATATTCGCCTATTGGTAGCACTGATTGATTCTCGCAGTAAACACGAGGGCATACGCCAAAATCATGATCATGCCACTTATCAATCATTTGTTGGATCCCACGATTTGTAAGAATGTAGCGAGCATGAATTAGTCCATAAAGCATTTCAGCAGCTTGCTCAACCAAATCTGACTGATTCGGATTGTCTTCGAAGTCATCATCTTAAGAAAAAAAACGAAAGCTTAATGTTGACCATAGCTCCTGGACAAGTTTTTATTGAGTTGAATATTGAGGATTCACTGGTACAACAAAATACAATTGAAATCCTCTTAAGTTGCAGTCTTAGGAAATTATGACTCTTCTACTAAATATTTTACTCATTCACCCAATAAAATGAAAGATGAAATTTTCTCAACCAAAAATTCAATCAAAAATTGTTAGGATTTCTTCTAATGCAACATGTTGTGTTAGCAACCAAAATTTAGAGGAAACCTGGTTCCAAATCCAAAATCATATCCAGTGCTTGCCGATAATGTGGAACTTGCTCATTGAGACCAGTTAAATTAAATTTATCTTGAATATATTCTTCATCTACCTGAAATACTTGGCATAAAAAAATGCAACGACACTAATAAATATAAAACTTCATGCATCTGTAATGAAGAAAATTGTTTGGTAAAGTCTAATATGAAGAAAAAACGGCTGTGATAAACATTTTAATAAACTGATTCACGCGACCAAGCCATAACGATAACTTCCACTCGTTCAGTTAACGTAATAGTAACAAAAAAACGAAAAATGCCAAGATAAAATGATGCAATAAACTTCTGAAACTGTTACTAACACTAGCTGTACTAAAATGGTTTCTTTTATTCGTCGTTCTTTTACACCAAAAGAATTTTTCACAAAATTTTTTGGAAGTTTTCGGTAAAAATTTTCTACGAACTATTGATAACTGACTTCACAAAAAAATTCATTCCCTCGAAGACCACAAAACCACGTAATCCATGAAACTTCCTCCGAGCTACTCATTTCTGAATCAGTTGTGATACTGCGATCTTTCCACTATTGTTTCGTTGCTGAAATAGATTCTCTCGATTTAAAAAAAATAACGTGAAAGTCATTCTGTGCAGTTCAAATTCTCATTGACTGACATTTATTCAGCCGATAAAAGAATAAGAAAATGCGAAGCAGATGGAATATATTTAATTAAGTGTACTTACGTGTACGTGCTCAATTGTTAGTAATACAGATGACCCGGATTCTTGTCCAATTTCAGATGGTGTCACGTAGCGCTCTATAGATCAAATGTATAATTTGTAAGGATAAGTTGACTCGAAGAAATTCTCATCTCTAATCCTACCACTTTCTCATCTAATAATTCACATAATCCAACCCCACGCAATCATTTAGCAAATAGGAATCAAGATACTAAACAAAGAAAACACGGCCGATGGAAAGTCATAATGTAAAAGCTCGATCTCAGATGAGAATTGCATACACTCATATAATTGCTATTATTGAATGACTGATTTCCTATTAAATCATTGACTTATTATCTATAACTACAAATTACGATAAAAATTCTAGAAGAAAATCCTCTTTATGATTTATAACTTAAAATTAACTTATTACTAATAAAAAAAAATTTTTTCATTTCATTGAACTATAAAATGATATAAATGAAATAGCTAAAGTTATGGAAGCTATTAGATTGCTTTTTGATTCTTAAAATAGCTTTTTAACAAGGACTTATTGAAAAAGACAAATGTTTTTCAGTTTTGAAATTTGGCAACAATAAATGTTAGCAACATATTGCTTAGGAAAATCTGATTGATTACTGTACAAGAACGATACTATGATATCTCCTCTTATGTATTTATGACCACATTTTCTTTATCTTCGATCAAAACTTAATGATATTCA
Organism: Mansonella ozzardi; assembly: GCA_029876185.1. Taxonomy (NCBI): domain Eukaryota; kingdom Metazoa; phylum Nematoda; class Chromadorea; order Rhabditida; family Onchocercidae; genus Mansonella; species Mansonella ozzardi. The sequence goes on along the minus strand of JARVGP010000510.1, from coordinate 30,508 downwards.
ATTTAAAATCTCCCATATTTTGATATTTTAAGTAATTAAATAATACTGAAAATCACCAAATGTTTTGAATCTACTTTTTGTTGGATCAAAATTCTATTATTTATTGTTATAATGTACTATATGTTTCAAATTCTATCAGAAAATTACTGTATTACGGAAATCAAAGTCTAACGTCAGTAAGTCAAGATCTACTTTGTTCATAAGATTCATAAGATAAGATGAACAAATGTTAGTTCATCTATCCCTGAATGTATTTTTAAGAGTATGCAATGAGCTTCAATTTCTAATTATTATGATGAATTACTTTTGATTTACATTGCATTTTGCCTATTAAGCCACAACTACCTAGTATTTCCTTAGCTCTTAGTATCGGTATCACCAGACCAGAGCAATAGGTCAGGAAAGGCAAAAGAATTCTTTCATCAAGTTATAAGTTGCACTCTTGCCAAAAAAACCTTTGGAATTTTGGAATGATAAATATTGAACGTAAAAACAAATCGCAGATAGAAAATTATATCTTAGTGGTAAATTTTTCAATTCCAAATATACTATTTAACTCCAAAATATAGTTCTTATTTTCAAAAATTATTCTGGACTAAGCTTCACTCTTCAAGTTTTCAAGCTAAGATATAATTTTAAATCTTCAAGCTAAATTTTAATTTTAAATTTTCAAGCTTCGAAACGATATATTTATTGCTTTCTTGAAATATCTAATCACCGTATGCTACTTAATAATAAATAATCTATCATTATGACAATATTTGATCAATCTTGTTTTATTCCATTCTTAATGGTACTAATATTTATTAGTTTATCTGAATAATTGCTAGAATGCTGAAAGTAATAATTAAGGAATTTAGCAAAGTATGATAATAAGCATTCCACCTCAGTGATTAAACTTAATCTGAAATCACATCGAAATCCTATTGAAAAAGAAGTAATGAACTTGCTAACTTACAAAATTTATCTCTAAAATTAAATTTACATTGATTAAAATTAAATTACCTCAATTTCACCTAAACGCACGTGAGAACACGTGACCTCTTCCCCGCCTTTTCAACACACTCAATAATGCAATCAATCGTGCAAAGATATTTTCCATTTTGGCGCGTTTACCGTAGGAATATTAGCGAAAATTTAAATTAAAAATTGGCGCCAAACCCATGGAATGATCTAGTAATTTACTAGGTCATTAAGAATTAAAAGAATAGGTAATGATTGATTCCCGCAATGGATCGATTTAAATTTAGGTGTTAAAGAGTGCCTTTTTGTAAACTTTTTTATGTCATAGGTCACAAGATCTAAACTCAAATATAGCACTATTTGTATCTAGGAAAAGTTCCTATAAGTTATTGTTGAAATTGTCACTAATCTATAAATAAAGCGATCATTGCTTATTCCAATGATCTTATCAATGTTTGATCTGTTTGATCCTCTTCCTAACGATGGAATCATTATCAGCTTAGTTAAAGCATACAGTGTTGAAGAATACAGTGAGAAAGTTGGTTGTGTACTCTCGAGATTTCTTTGTTAATCGTTTGAACGAATTCGAGATGGCAGTGGAAAGTTTACCATCCAATCAATTTATAGTTAAAGTAATATTTCTGTTCATCAACTTTTTAATATCATTTTGATTGATAGTTGTTAGCTAGTCTCAAAAGGATTTTCATAATATTAAGAAAAAACTTTTTTTTTTTTTTTTTTTTTCTGGAATTATTTAATAATTTGCTTAGATCTTTAAGAAAAATATTGTAGGAATGTAAAAATTTGCTATAAATTGGTATAGTGATTTTAGGTACGTAAAGGTCGTATGGATCGACCAGTTTACATGAAGAGAAGAGCCATTATGATATTCAATCATGATCAAAAAGACATTACTTTTTCTTTCGACAATTGTTGCACTGTACGCATTTTCTTTATATTTCTTTGCTAATTTCTAAATTGCTTTAATTTTTTAATTTATTTTACTTTGGTTTTTAGCTTCATTTTCATGTTATCTTATTTCTCTTTCCTTTAAATTCTATTATCATCGCATTGTACTCCTTCAACCTTTTAACGCAAAAGTTTTTGCGGTTTCCTTCTCAAAATTTCATTCAAGAAATTTCAGTGGTGGATTCTTGTTATGAAGGAAAGAACACTCAAGTTTTTTAGATACTGAAAGCAAAGTTCATATCAGGAGTGCCTTGGACACCTCCACGAGGATACACATTGCGATTCGTATCAGATACTCGAAATGAAGAAGAAATGGTTTTGGAATTTGAAAGTCATGAAAAGCTGATGGAAGCATTCTCGATCTTAAAAAACAAATATTTGGGTATCAATTTATAATTTTTTTAGACAAAAACGCGAGTTGATCATGCGGCTCATGTCGTCTTGTCAGATCTTGCTACTTGCTGTAGATTTCGTGATTGCTCATACATGTTCATAATCTGTTGCACAAGTAGTCCTCAATTGGTTCCTAATTTATTATTTTTACTTCTATAAATGTTTCCAAACTCAATTTGCTTAGTCTTTTCAAAAATTTAAAAGCTTTTTTGTTTATGAGGATTTAGTTTTATGACAATCACTGCAGAGCGATCGCAGTTTGTGTTCTCAAATGAACTTCACAGTGGTCGTGGTTTACATACAACTGGTGTTGACGGCACATCGAAAAGACCTGCTGAGTTAGTTGCCTTTCATTGAAAATATACTGCAATCATGATTTTGTCGTATTCATGCTTATTTCAGCTACAGATGCTTACCTTCAGTAACTGTGGAACCTCGACAAAGTCGTGTGAGAGACCGTTAGTTTTTCTTTTTTTCGTTAATTATTCTGATGTGGTGGATTTATATTAGTTTTGTGAAATTATGGCTAACGTAGTGCTTAATTGAGTAAAATTTTTATAAATTTATTCTTTTTGAAGGTGTATTGGATTGGGACAAAATTTTATCGATAGGAAGTCAATTAATGAGAATAAAATTAATTGGTTTGTAAAGAAAAACGTCCCATAAGAGCATAATGCTTAGTTGTTTCTGAATTAACAATCTGATTTGCCGAAACAAATCACATATTTAATTTGTCTCTAATGCAAAGAAAGTTCTGACTGGAAAAGTTTAAACCAAATTTTTTCATTATGCTGAATAATGTTGAGATATCATTTTTTAGTTATAGACTTGTACGAACGGTTGTCATTTTTACCGCCAAGTGAAAAACGATCCAAGCAACCGAATGAAGTGACAACAGAACATGTAAAACTATCACCATCAATGGGAGTATGTACAAAACTGTCTCAGACAACAGAAGGAAACGTAAAAACGTCATTGCTGGAGTAAGTACTCTGAACAGGAAAAGTAAGATGAAACTGATTTCTGAGTTTATTTTTCAGTTCTTTTTTTACAAGTTAATTACCGCTTTGAACATGCAGATCTGAAGGGCCAGAGAAGATTAAGAAAAATCGGCGTGAAACGATTCTTGTCGAGTACCGCAAGGTAAAAAAATCTTTTCTTGTAGTCTTTTACTTTCCGTTCTTCCATGCGCGCCAGGTTTTTTTCGACCAGATTAAAATCATTATAAAAAATGTAGTTATCCATTATAGATAGAACACAGTCCAGTGCTGTTAAAACCAGCAATGCGCTCATTAGAGGATATTTATAAAAACAAGAAGCCAACTGCTTCACAAAAAAAGATTTTTGGGTGAGTTTTTGGACTAATTTATTTCTTCATAATTCTTAAAAACAATTTATACCAAGCATTTAATATAAAAGTGAATTCTGAATGTGCAGCAACACATTCCTCTGTTACGACATGGCAAAATTTCGGACCACACTGAGTCATTTTTTGAGAGGAGGACTTCGTTCTAAAAACTGAATTTTTCAAGATTCGCTAATCTCGGTAACACATGTTACATGAACGCGATGCTTCAAGGATTGTTTGCCATGGATATTTTTGCCAGAGATCTTTTCAAGTTTTGTAAGAAAGTTCAAACCTGTAAGGTGGACTTGGATGAAGTAATGCCAATGAGCTTGTATGTTTTGTTTTTGCAACTTAATGACTAGTGATAGAGGAGATTATTGGTGAAATTATTTTATAAAATTTTTCAAAAGCGATGTTAATTGAATGAAGTTTTGCGTTTGAATTGATAAAATACTTCATTTTGATAATGCTCTCATTTAGAGCACTTTCGAGCCTTGCAAGCATCCGGGATGGAGCTTCTTTTCTTCAAAAACGTAAACTGTTGACAGCAGTAAAAGATGTGTCTCGTTTTGAAGGCAATGTTCAGCAGGTTTGTAATTTTCTAATATTAAAGCCATATGATTGTTTTTCGATTGTGTCTTAAAAGAAGTTGTATTTCCTAAAAATTTTTACTTAACGTAGTACTCATTTCAAATTCCACTCATTTATTGAATAGGGTTATATGAAATATGGAATGAATTTAACATAAAATGTTCAGTGCTTTAAATGTCTGCATTCTTTCCATGATGTGATAGACGATTTTTTCTGTGCTAGTAATACAAAAACTTATAAGCCAAATATCACTGAAGCAATTGCTTAAATGAGTGTAAAATGTGTTTAGTTTAGGATGCCAATGAATTCTTGGTTCATGTGCTCAATCAAGTTCACGACGAATGTGATAAGCTATTGCGGGAACATTGTGGAATAGCAGATGTCGCGGAAAGACGTATGCAGAATCCAGTACTGGCAAATTTTGCATTCACTACGCAAAGCACTATCATCTGTAATATGTAAGTTCTATATATTTTACTGGTTAGCAGCCCAATAATAATTGAAGAGCATTTGCAAGTATGAACAGAATGAAAAGTGATTCTGATAAATATTGGGTAGTAGTGAGAATAAAAAACTGTCTCACCAATATATTCAGGTGTCACAATGTCTCACAAACTGATGAAAATAACATCTTTTTACCAGTTACTATCAATGTTTTGGATCAAGCAAGCGAACGGTGAGTGAACAAGTATGGATGCCAAAAAAGCAAATGCAAGAATTTTCACTGACTTTTAAAGCTCTGAGATCTCAAACTGCTTGACTTTAAGTCTATTTTTACAAATGCGTAACGCATCTTGTTTTAAGCCTTATAATAAACTAGAAAAATACAGGAATTGTATTAAATGTTGGACTTTTTTCATCAGGTTTCCGAAGAAATTTTCACGTTTTCCAAGTGTGCAAACATTGTTAGATGAGTTTTTGAAAACGGAAAGCATAGAGAGGAGATGCGAAGTTTGTCAGGGGAAAAGTGGACAAAGGACACAAAAATTCGTTCAACTTCCGCGGTAATAAATAATAATTCATATTCAGTAATTGGTTTGATTCCCATTATAAAAAGTATTAATCGAACTACTTTGGCCATCAATTTCAAACGATTTGGGTAAGCTATGGTATGAAAGGGGTAAATTGTACGGAAGAGTTTGAAATAATAAATGGATAATTTCTTTTGATTTTTGATTTATCTAAGTTTGTTGAAGATGTCTTATAATACTCATCAAACGTTATATTTATGACGTATCAAAGAGTGTGAAACGTGCTGATAGGATTGATATTCCTTTATATTTGACTCTGAATGGACACTGTATTGAATCACCAGCTTCGTTTCTCGCCATACCAGCAAGTACAAAGTAAGCTATCTTAAATGTGAAATAAATTATTTGAAGAAAGCATCTACAACAGGAAAGCGATTAGGAGCGAAAGGGATTTAATTTAATGTTTTTTAATTCACTAGAATTGTCCAGTTGCTGTTGCACTTGCCGTAAATTCAAATGCAATGCTTGTTCTTTTTTGTTCTACTTGTCAATTCCGTTTATCATTTTCTATGTACAGTTTTTGATTTGATAATCTTTATTGGTTACAGAAAAGTCAATTTCGTGAATGCAAGCCCGATCAAGACAAAGCTATTATCACCCAAAACGCCTTCACCGGCAAGACGACGCTTAAATTTATCAGATGAGCAAATGAGTAATGGTACTCATCAACAAGTCAGTGCTGCAGAGGAAAAGCATAGTGGAATAACAGGTCTGTATACTGATCTTCTGCATTATGCAACAGTTAAAGATAGAAGTATAAGATGGCGAAATAGAGAAGGAATTAAAAGCTTTGAAATTCAGAATAATTAATTTGGATTTGAAAATGTTGCGAAAAAAGTTTGAGAAGGTGAAAAAAATTTAGGTTAAAAGTAAATTTGGAAAAAAAAAATTTTAGGTTAAAAGTAAATTTGAATCGTGCATACACTGTTCATAATGATTTTGTATTAAAATTTTCGTTTGCAGTGTGGACTGACGCAACTCCACCTTTTATTGTTCCTGATGATAATTCGAAGCTCGAGGTTTGTAAGTCAGATAAGCATAAATTTTTTTTATTTATTTCAAGTGATATACAAAGCACATGATGATATTACATTACAGGATGGCGATCAAGTAACTGAAGATTTTGTTACACCATGGAACTTGGCGGAAGAGTACTTTTATCATCTTTTTTTTTTTTTTTGACCAAATGCCTGAGTTGTCACTGAAATCAATTTCCACTACAATTCTTAGAAAAGCAATTAACACGGCAGGCAATGTCTGATTATTAATATTTTTTCTGAGTCTGTACCTATAAATCATTCTAATCTCCCAAAAACGGCAATATATAGAAATGATTACAAAGCACCCAGAAGAGCAAAATGAAAGTTTTACTCACTGGTCTTTATTTCAGTTCGAAATCATCGCGCAACTTAACATATGAAGAATTAAATCATATGAGCGAAGAACAGCAACTGCAATGGGTGAGTTTTTGAAACTTGATAATTCAAATCAGACAGATCTGGTTTGAGAGCTTAAACCGGCTTAAATCTGACATCATTATTAATGAGTTCTACAAATAAGTATCGAATTATTTTAATCTAAATGTGTACACATTGTAGCTAGAAGTCAAGTTGTGCATGAGACTGAAAATCTACTATTCTTCAGCCGCGATTGTGACAGTCAGTTCCAAAGGATGGTATAAACACAATATAGAGTAACATACAACATCATCCTTGTAACTTCGCTGGAGGAATTCAATCCAAAACCATATATACTGGAGAATTTGATAGCATATTGTACGAACTTGCAAAATATACATCACTAATTTTCAATTGTAGGTTTGCGAGCAAAGTTTGTTGCAAACGGAGAATAAATCAAGTGATTCATCTATGTCTCTTGGACTGTTCGAAATCAAAACCGAAGAAGAGGTTTGAAACAAATATTTTAAAATATCAGTACTTCTCCATTTTTATAAGTGGTTTGATTTTTACGATGCCATTCGAAAATTTTTTAAATTCAGTCTTTTATACGTATTGAACATTAGAAGTCTTTTAGAACGACAAAACAGAAGTACCACGGAAGAGTGACGATATTTACAGTGTCCGTGAAGAGAACTCAGAAGAAAAACCAAATCCAGATGTAGAATTATCTGAACAAAGAAATGAACAAACAGGAAGAAATAGCGAAGGAATCCAGTCTATTAGCAGAATGGAATATGAGAATGGCAGTGCGGAACATAGCGAATCTAATAGTGGAGCTGAGCTTAGAAATACTGATTTTAGGGAAATACCCGCGAAGAAAACGGTTGCAGTGCATAATACTGCTCTGGAGGTTGAACGAATTAAGCAAGATGACTGCAAAACGGAGCCTGAAGTTGTAAGTTAGAAGAGTATTTGGTATTTGCAAGAACAATTAATGAGACAATCAAGTAAAGTTTTGTCCCAAGAACGATGGACTATCTGGAGATCAGAAACAAACATACATGTTAAAATTTCGAAATGTTGAAGTAGACTGTGTGAAAATTTTATTATTAGATGCCAGTAAAAATCATAGATTCTTCACTTTCGCTATTTTTAATTGTAATTCAATTTAGTTCTTTTTTCTGTGCGAGATATACGACATTTTAGAAACTGCTTACAAATCAAGAATAGATTGGAATCCCATTTTAGATTCAAAAGAGCCACATGAAATCTCTCGTACAGTCGCCACTCACGATTAAACTGCAGGAAAATCAAAGACAAGAGGATTGTACTGTTGAAAAGTTCGTGCCGAAGAATTTCGATGAGCTGTTCTTGTCACAAGAAAAACTTGAAACTCCTGCACCACAAAAAGGTGATAAAGGTTATGCATATATCGAAGTTGATAAATAATAGTGGTTATCACTTTTAGCTATGAAAGACGAAAGAGAGTCAAATAGACCATCCACGCCTGTTCCTCCTAACAGTCCGACCTGTATGACTGAGCAATATCAGGAGGAAATGTCGCGGGAGGATACTCCATCTAGTAGTGATGCTGTAAGTTTAGCAATTTGCATATTGAAAATATGTTTTGCATCACTGGCAAATGAGTTAATTCATTTTTGATGCATGCTGAATTGTCCTTTGTTATTCAATATATTTAGTGTATTACTCGACTATTTTGATTTCTTGGCAACCTCAGTGTTTTATATGACAACTAAAAAAACAAACGAATATATCCTAATCCGGACAGCAGGTCACATGCAGCTGCAGTGCGACCTCTTACAGAGATGTTATTAAAATAATTTAAGATGTACAGGGTATCAATAAAATAGTAAAAGTTGGCCGTATATGCTTTAGATTTCACTGTCAATTTGTATTTAAAAAATAAACCAGGATAAATCAGTTAAAATAGTCTTTCTTTTTTAAGAAAGAAATTTTGGAGGAATCTGGTGTGCAATTAGTGCCGTATAAACCGATATCTGTCGAAAAACGACGTGCTATTTGTTCTCAAATTGGCTTACTGTTCAATTACGATTGCATGTTGGATTTTTTGAATCCGTTCTCGGTGTTTTAAATGAATTGAGAAATATCTGATTTTTCTAAATTTTATCTCGCGCGAAAAAACATGACTAATCAAGAAATCAGATTTAAAACGTGTTTTCAAAATGCTTAGCTATACTGCCAATGTCGAAAGTGAAATTCCAGTGAAAAAACCACTGTTCGCATGATGGGTCCAAATGATCGTCCATCTCGAGTTGCTGGCATTGTTGGTGACGGTAATTGCTTGTTCCGAGCACTAGCTTTCTATTTCGCTGGCAGTGATATCGAGCATTCCAGAGTCCGAGAAAGCGTAACATTTTGAAGTTTTTGACGCATTAATTCTAAAAGCATAAAACAATTTCTAATTTCATAAATGTAAAATACATCTGTCTGAGGAATTGAGATACATTGTGTAGCAAAATTCTGAATCTCATAGTTTTAACAACCAGTTTCAATGTAAAATAATTGTACTTTCATAGTACAGATGTGAAGGAAAATCCATGCGGTGAAACAATATAAATGTGTGTAATGGTTTGAAGTTTCATCAAAATTCGTTAAAATTAGTATCATGACAATATTAAGTTTAGTTTTAAACGCGTCGAGCTTAAGCCAATTTTTATCAACATTGAAATGTTATTAGAATTTTTCAAAAATGCTAACTACTGTTCGTACACGATGTGATTTGACGAACTATTAAATTAAGACTTTAATTGTAGATTGTTGAATTTGAAGCAGAGCATTGGTATGAATTTGCTATCCTGAAAGGCTGGTCATCAGCAGTCTGGAATGATCACATGAATCGCTTGTTGACCGATAGCACGTGGGGTACCGAAATTGAACTTTTTGCAGTTGCAGCGATGCTAAATGTTGATGTATGGACATATTATGATCAGCGGTGGATTTGCTATCGTCCAAGATTTGTAGTTGTAAATGGTTTTCCGATACGTGAGTTTATTTAATTACTTTTTAATGACTTCTAATATTGATTAAAATTTCATGAAAAGAAATATGCCTCTCATTTAACGTTGCTTTGTTCCTGCCACATTGGAATTGATTATTATTTCCTATATGTTATTCAACCTGATATAATACTATTATATGTTTTAGGTATATCTGTTGATGACTATCGTGTGGGTGATAATGATGGTATATATTTATTAAATGAATCTAATCACTTTACCCCTATGCTTGAACCTTCGGTGAGTTAGCTTGTATTTGTTTGTATTATTTCAAACCGACCATTGTTTTGGCGTTGGATTGGCATCATTACATTGAGTTGTTGATTTTGTTTAAAAACAATTGCAAGTTTTATACCAATTACTTGATAATAACCTGATTCAGAATACACTTTTGATGGAAGGTGCTGACGAACGAATGTGTGATCTAGTTTTAAACGCAAATGTTAGTTTCAGCGTGGCTCTATTATTTTAATTGACTAGCATGTTTTAGAGTGCACATAGCTTTGTGTTTGCACTTTTCTATTTGTTATTGATGTTTTGTTGTTCCTGATTGAATTTTGAATGAGGAGCATCGCAGGAACTTTTATCTAGAATTGACATGGATTTCTGTAATGGATATTTTTCATTAAGGAAGGTTTCATGAAGCCGTCGTATCGACTAGTATCGGTTATCAGTCATCTCGGGCAAGCAAGCGAAAGCGGTGAATATTTGAATTCATTTTAAAAATTCATAATTAGCTTTTGTATTTGATATTTCTTTACGGGAAATTTTGTTGGTAAGAAATTTAAATATTTGACTTTAGGAAAACAAGAGCACAATAATTTTCAGGTCACTATATATGTGATATTTGGTGCAAAAAAAATAAAGGTTGGCTGCATTGTGATGATGAAAAAGTTTCACCAATGAGTGAAACGAAGATACGGTCCAGGAATAATGTCGGATACATTTATTTTTACCTTAATAGGTGATTTTTTTTTGAAAATTTGTCTGCTAAATACTGTGTTGGCCGCTGTGAACAAACAAAGTTAATGTCTTATGAAATTTCCTGTATTCGAAATTTTGAGCATGACAGTATGTTGTCTATCTCATTTTTAAAATTCAACAGTAAATACTGATGTTGTGATTTTTCACTAAAAGCATGCCGATCTAAAAAGCTTTTGGTTTTTTTTGCCGCAGTATCATAAAGGGGACGTTATAATTATTATATTCGGGAAAATTTCTTTCAGCGAACTGTTCGAGAATGAGGATACTTGACTGATGAAAATCAAGAATCAGCTATTATTTCATCTGTGATTGGTCAACGATTTGAAAACTTTTGGGTTTTGTCCAAGCAGTTTTTCTGGATATGATCGTTATTGTCAGCTAATTCCTCAAAGTTTCTAATAGGTGTAAACTGTTCATGTCAAAACGTTGCCAAATTTTCAAAAATGTTTTACTCTTAATTCATACCGCAGCAAATTTATGTGCTCCTCTGTATATTGTTTTCGACTTAATCGTTTTTTTATTAAAACTGAGGTGACAATGTGATATCATGCACATTCAATCACCACTAGAAGTTCTTGATACTACTTGACAAATTTAATTTTCTGTCGCAGAAGTGACACATGAAATCAGAGTTTCAAAAGGCCATAAAATGAGAATGGATAGAAGAGAAGGAGAAAAAAGTAATGAAGTAATAATTAAAATGACTGAAAATATGTTCTTGTTAGGCCGGTATTGCGAACGAGCCAAGAATACATATGATTTCAAGCAAAGGACTTTTAAATAATGTGAATCATTACAAGAAAACGTTATTTTTTGGAAATTAATGATAACTGATAGGTAAACGGACGAACAATTTAACATATGGTTGAATCGAACAGTAAGACAATGAATCCTTACGCTTCTATTCGCATGGTTTGATTCTTGTTTCGTACGTTCGGTTTTTATCAAATCACATCGTTTAATTTCATATTTTTTGTTTCAGAATGTATATTACTCTAAGCTGTAAAGCCTTATCCTTTATCCGATGAAAAAGTTGCAACCTCTCCGATCTAGCGTATGGTGGAAAAATTTGGGCGAGCTAACTCGTTGATTAATGCTGTGGGACTTCTAATTAACGGTATAGTTTCTAACATAGAAGTTAGGAATATCACCAAACAAAGTAGATTAACGAATTGTTTTTTTCAAAGGTAATATTATAAGATTTCTTAATTGGTAGTGCATCACTGAACACTCTACACAAGTGCGAAAGCATGGTGAAAATTACCATTTATAGCAATTTTGCGTGTGTCATGTGTCGCAGAATAAATATAGAATGATGTCCATTTTTTGCACCAAACAAATAATTGAGCTACAAATGGTAGTTTTCATAAAAACTTACGATTTTGCTTAATGCTGTTAATCAATTTTGCCTAACTTTGCTTAATTTTGTCAGATTACAACTAAATGCAAAATGATCAATTAATTGTTTGAGATTTTAGACATAAAAACTTCTCAAAATTATAAAACAAATTGGGATTATAGAATTTTACATAAATCTTGTTGTTCTCGTGAAATATTCTTATATTTAAAAATCCGATGTAGTTATGACGGAAGCTGCATCATTTAAATCCAAAGTTTCTTCATCAAAACTGTTAAATTTGCTAGATAAAACTGACAAAAAAAGAGCTACGGATGTTGCTAAAGTTTTTTTTAGCAAACGACAAGTCTTCATTTATTAATGGTTATTTGCTTAGAATTAGTGGTAGACGAAGCATCATGCATTCAAGATAATATTCATCACCTTGATTTCTAAGCATATTTTATACTTATATATAATTCTGAACAAAAAAGAGGAAGCATGCTAACCTTTCACCTACAATTTTTCACACTTAAATGCGAAGAAGTTTTAAAGAATTTCTAGCTCTAATGTTATTTTAGATGAGCAAGAAAATAACCTGATTTTTATGTAATGTGGTTGACACATAAAATGTAGGAAGTTTAGATTTTTATAACATAAGTGATATAATATTTTAGAGATTTCTATACTACAAGTGAAATAATATATTTCAAAAAGATAATAGAATGTTCAGCAATATTGAATTTTAGATTACTTCATTAGCTGGATAATTTTTCTATATAAGTGGCCAGTTTGATGTCCCTTTCCGACAAGCCATTCACATCATGGCTGCTTAGAGTCACTTCGACCTGAAATTTTTTCAAATTTTCGCATCTGAAAATTTTATTTTCTGCATATACATAATATTTTATGAAACCATTAGTTTCAAATATTTTAACTAAATAAATATTTAACCTTATTATATACATTGAACCATTCTGGATGATGATTTACTTTCTCCGCATACAGTGCTACTCGTGTGATAAAACTAAATGCCTAAAAAAGATTTAAGAATTTATAAGTGACAGCTGGGATTTCTTGAAGATTGGCAAAGAGAGGACTGAGAGTGAAAATACTTGCTTCACTAAAATTGTTGAATTGTAAATTCTTCCGAATGGCATCTCGACCTTCAACCATTTTCCATCCTTTATCAATTAGTGGCTTCAACAACTGCTTTCTCTGTTGTTCATTTAAAATCTAAATTTGAACATTACATGCGCTAATAATGATGCAAATACAATTCCACAGTTTACAATTTATTAACTTTTCAGCAATTCCACTTAAATATTAGCATTTGACTAAAGTATCGAAGTGATAAATAAAGCTGATACAAGAGAGATACAAAAATGCCACCAACCATTGCATTTTGCAAGATAGCTTAGCACTAATTGTTTTTGCAATCAGTCAGTGTATTAATTGTAAAACGGATAAACAGAAACAGTGGCTAAGCGATAAAAAAAAAAAAATACGTAAATGATAAGTGGGAATAAGTGTGGGACGCAGAAAAACTCACCATGACAACTTTTTCCGTAAGCGACGCAATGTTTGCACTGCTAGCAAAATGCCAAATGGTTGTTGATATGGCCATGGATTTAGGCTAGTTTTTGCCTTCCTTTTAAGGTCTGCAATTTAAAATTGATTTCCTTTACATTCATTCATATTTATATAATACTCATTCTGCTATCTGTCTGCTTATAATATTCTAGGAATGCTTGGTCGCTGCAAACTTCAAGGAAAAATAACTGCAATAAAAACAATGAAATTATTTGACTGCTGACTACAAACATATATGCATTTACATTTAAGCTTTTATATTTTTTCATTGAAGTTTTTTTTATTATTGTTTTCGTAATTGCAAAACAATTCTTCAATGAAAATGCTTCCTTATGTTTCCTTATAACCCTTTGTAAAGCTTTATGAATTTTCAGCTCAAAAAAATAAGTGCTTAAATGGAAGTTAGAAAAAACCGACTCATCTAAAATGTTCGAGGAGCAACATCGTTAACGTGCCGTATTGTTTATTTATCTATCTTAATAACAAATAGTCAGTGTCTCTCTTCTATTACTGCACTATCAAATTCGATGAAGACATTCAAAATACACTAAAAAATTTGATTCATACTTTTCAGAAATTTCACTATTGCAGAATAAAGAATTAGTGAGGATTAGTTAATCATAGATCATTAAAGTGTTAGAATAAAGATACAAATGTTATCGACCATTGTGAAAAGTTGTTAATTGAATTAATTGAAAATTGTTAATTAGGACATAAGCCAATGCAGGTAGAAAATGGGGAGTTTTTCCGCTGCAGTAGATAGAGTAAGTATCAGAACGAAAACAGTCGTGCTGTAGATTGTCCGGATCTTTTGAGGGAAAGTGTGAAAAGGGACGAAGAGAGTAGTGGTAGGTAATTAGGTTCTCCCTTATTTCGGGAGGCTTTTTTTCATGGTTACATGTGGTAAGCTTAACAAGTTTATGCTAATAGTTGAACAGTATCTATTCGGATGGGTGTTGAGTTGTTGAGCTATTCAGTTTCTGATCTGTTCCGGAAAACGGACTCATAAGTTCATTCGATATTGGTGACATAACAAGATGCACGTATCAAGGTGTAAGTACTAAAATATTTGCTGCACAATTTGTTCTTTTTTTTTTATAAGATTTTTTTGAAAAATTTTAGTCAATTGCTGCAGTAGCAAAATGGCTACGGGAACGCAAGCAGATGAGGGTGATATTCGTATCGAGGAAGATGATATACTGGATAATGGTAGTGATCTGCTTACTTCAACAGATCATATGAGTGAAGATCCAGTAAGTTTGTTTCATCAATATTTTGTATGGCATGATATGGCTTAATTTTTTAATTTTGTGCTTATCCATGCTTATCTTTCCATACTTTAGCAAATAACTGACAAATAAACGTAGGAGTTGTTGATTTTATTCCAAGCCAAAACGTATCAAGTTATTAATATTTTTTTGTTAACTGCTGTACAAATTGTTTGCTGAAAATAATCTTGCGTTAAAAGTTTTCTGCGATGGCATTTCATAAACAGTCTGTTCGGACTATCTTATGCTCTATTGAATGGACGTGTTTAGGATATGGAGGCTTTAACAAATCGGATGAAAGAAATTGAAGAGGAAGCCCAATTAATACGCCAAATGCAAAGTGATGTTGAAAAGCAAATGAATATGAGCACCGGCAGTAATACTTCACAAAGTGTAGCTTCGATTGAAGATAAAATTGAAGCAGACAGTAGATCTGTTTACGTGGGGAATGTATGCATTTGCATTTCTATTTATATTTACCTTTTTTAATCTTCTAATCTTAATGCATTGCCAAATTTCTATAAAAAAGATTTGATTTTTTTTATGTGAAATTTAACCTTACTGATTTTGTTATTACAGGTTGATTATTGTTCAACTGCAGAGGAATTGGAAGCTCATTTTCACGGCTGCGGTTCCGTAAATAGAGTAACAATCTTAACGGATAAATTTACTGGTCATCCTAAAGGGTATATGCTTTTATTGCTTCATGCTTATATTAGTCAGTCATATGTTATAAAAGAGGCTGAATTTCTGGAGTATTTTGTTGTATTCAAAAATATAGAATTAAATTTCATATTTAATTAATTCCTTGTATTTTTCTTGTTGAATTAAAGAAATGATTTTATTTTTTTATTATGAGTGTTTAAGTAAATATCAGTTTCATCTTATTTTCAGATTTGCTTATATTGAATTTGCTGATAAAGAAGCTGTGCAGACTGCTTTAGCTCTTGATGAATCATTGTTTCGAGGCCGCCAAATCAAAGCTAGTTTTTTACAAAAGTTTTTGCAAAAAAAATTAATGAGTAGCTTATTTTCCTTGCAAAAAAGAATATTGAATGGCTTATTTTCCTTCTTGTCTTAGGATTTAATATATGAGTAGTTTTCAGGTTTGTGCCAAACGAACAAATCGGCCTGGTGTAAGTACCACAAACCGACCGCCGCGTGCTCGTGGCCGTGGAGGTGCTCGCGTAGTCGTAAAATACATTTATGCAGGTTATCGGGCTAGACGACCACCAAGGTAGTATTTAATAGCAACTAAAATCTCTAAACAAATTTTATAGATTTGTTATTCGCATGTTTCTTTGTAATTTGGATGCTTATTTTAAGTTCATATTTGAAATCTAAGTAATTTTGTGCCGAATTTCATTTTGATTTCGGTTTTGTTGTATTATCAACTTTGGTTTATTCCAGGCGTCGTGGAGTTTTCGCTCCCTATTAAGCATAGTTTTGATGCTATCTAAATGGGCAGAGAAAGCATCGATCATATCATAACATTATTTGAATTTGGCGTGTAGGACTTAGTGATGTGTTTTCGTTACAATCTGCTATCTATATTCTTCACACTATTTCGTTGGTTGTATTTTATGAATTAGCTGTTGCTGTTTTCCTGATTTTATTTTTTGAATAAGTTTTGCCTCTTTAAGGAATTTGAATTAATTCCGGTGTGGTTTTAGATTGGAATTATTTATTTATAATGTAGTGAAATCATTTCAATCATAATAATATAGATAAAATTGAGCGTTGTTTGGTTATATTTAGTTGAAGTGAAATGTGTAATGGTACAAGATATTATTTTGAATTCAAGGAACTAAATTGCCGATTCGGTTTAAAGTTAATTCATGTTATTTTTTGGAAAGTAAGCAGTACAAAACTTTTCATCTTAATTGTGGTTGTATAATTTATTACATCGCAATTAAGAATAGAGCTCACTTGGTCCTTGTATTGTACTACATAACATACACCTCATTTTTCTCAACACCGCAATCTACGGTTGTATTAGTCGATTTTCAATTTAACTGTTATTGATAATTATGTTCTATTATTACTATTTTCATAATTAGAAGGATTTAAAATTTCTTTTTCTCAAACTGTTCTTGTTCTTTTGTAATTTTTGATAATTCTTTAATTTTTTTATTGTGGCATTGTCGTCAGCTCTCATTTTTTAACAGATTGATCGTGATTCTTGTTATTGTTGTATAAGAATATGTATTTTAAAAACAAATTTGCTTCATTTTACTCGAAGAGATGCCTTTCAGGCATAAACATTGCGCATGTAAGATTTTCTTAAAGACGGAAGGAAGTAAGTTTGTAACTTTTTAGCAATAGTTAAGGAAGAATTTCTGACAATTTCATTTCCTAACCTTTCTTTAAGTGAGCTGTTTTCTAGTGTAAAATTGGATTTATCGTAGAGCTAGAAATTTCATTTAGAAATCGATCTTTACTTTCGCGAAACTTGGCACTGTTTTTCTTCTAAAAGCGAGCCAAAATATAATGCATGACTAAGAAGTTATCTTGAATGGCGAGAAATAGAATTTGATTTTGGTGAAAAAAATTAAGAAATACGTAATAGATTGCAGTACCAACTTTGATTGGTTTTTCTGACTTTATTAATTATTCATTGAGAGAATTGTGAAGCGTGGTGAGTGTTTTCACGGTAAATGGCGTAATAGGACTGTAGTTTCTCTAAAATTCTATCGGACTGAAAGCTTTTCGTTTTTGAAGTTTTTGTGTAATTTAAGCAGTGTAAATCAAAATAGATTCTGCCTTTTTATTAATAGGAACCATTTTGTTTTTGGAAGAGAAATTATTTTTAAATATTCGAAAATGTTCCCTAACATTAAAATTTAATGTTTACTTCAATACAAGTTCCCAAAGAGTATGGTTTGGTGTTTTAGGAAGTTTGAATACGAATTTTTGAATTTATTAATACAATAAACGCTTTACTTAAGAAATTTAAGGAAATTTGATCCGAATTGAACTGTTTCTTTTTTCTATTATTAAATGTTCCTCAAAAAACTGAAGTTTAAGGTGCTTCAAGTCGGTTAAAAAATGTTACATTAACAATTGTGAATCTATCATCTTTTGTTTTTAAGAATCCCTTCGATAATTAAGTCCTATGATTGTTGCTGGTTTGGTACATCTGAGCGGTAACAAGGATAAACCTCGTAAATCTCGGGTAAATCCTACCGTTTTCAGCCAAAAGTTTCTCCAATAAAATCTGTGACTTACAACGACTAAGCGTGAATTTACTTCTTCATGCAGCGTTATCAAGTTCACATTCAAATTTAAAGAGTATTTGACCTCAAAATGTAATGCAAACTATAAAAACCTGTTCTCGACTGATGTTGCTGATTGTAAAGATTACTGGACCTGTCTGAGATTATTTGCTACTTCAAAAAAATTCAAATTATTATAATCTTTAGTTTTAAAACCTTTAGAAAAAAAATCTCACATGAAACAATTATGATATATTGCTTATCCCATAATCATTTTATAGAAATTATTAGTTAGATTCTATTTTGTTTTTAGTGAAAAGAATTCTTTGACATAGTTTAAGGAAAACCAAAGTTTTGTTGTCAATTAACTCTCTATAATTCATTTTTACTTTCTTTATTGACAAACATTTTTTAGGAAAAATTTTATCAGTAAGGTGATTTCTGCTGCAAAGTAGATTTTGGTCTTTAAATTGAAAATAACTTCAGGAATATGAAAACTTCATCAACGATAACAATTTGAAATATAGCTGTTTGCGCTCCATTTCCATTGTATTCTGAATTTTTATAATTTAGTTTTTAAACTATGTCTCATTGTATTTCTAGATCTTTCACCAAAAATTTTCAAAACAGATTAGAACAATTTATATAAACAGCAACACTAATGAGATTGCATCTCATTAGTACTTTTGTTTTTAGACTACCTAAAGCTTTGAAGATATCTGTGCTATATCATTTAATGCAATGCAGTGATAAGGCATTCTAATTTAATCGACAGAAAATAAGGCATTCTAATTTAATCGACAGAAAATAAGACATTCTAATTTAATCGACAGAAAATAAGGCATTCTAATTTAATCGACATAAGTAAACATTAAGGAAGGAAAAAGTGAAATAAGTAAAGAATAGGAGCGGAAGGAGTAAGCTTTGTTCTCTAAATCTATATTAATTCTAGACTTTCTCTAAAACCAATTGAAAAAAAAATTAGAAATAAGTAGATTTTGTGAACGGAGAAAGTTTAAATGATCAGTTTGAAGTAATATGAACACAAATGAAAATTTACAACAAGACAATTTGGGTCGCAAAATGAATAGGTTTACTATTTGCATTAAAAAATAAACTTTATGCTATTTAGTACTGTAACTACCTCGGTTGTCATCGAGTACTACCATTGAATTAAGACATAACCTTAATTCAAATTATAAAGAGTTTACCTTAATTTGTCTTCTTCTTGAACTTATTTAATATGGAGTTTTGCCAGATGAAGCAATTTTTTAGCACGATTCTTGCTGTTCAAGTTTTGTATAACTATCTTACTGCAGCCATTGCATAGATTTTAGAATTACATTTCCAACCAATTGAAGCAGCAATTCAGGACAAATTACTGAGTTTAGAATCATCTCGAATAAAACTCAAATTTTTTTATGCAACAATAGCAAAACCTGCAATATATTATGGCTTAAGATCAGAGAATGCAGTAGTTGAAATTTATATTTTAAATTATTTTCCACTTAAATGAATCTTTTCAGGCATTCTATCATATGAAATCAAGATATAGATTGCCGAAATATCAATTTTCGACATGCTATTTTACTGATTGAAGCGTCATTATCCTTTTTTGAATTCATCTTTGATTTAACTTTCATTTTTTTAAAACCGAATAGCCGAACCATATGTTTCAAATGTTTGAGTTTTTGCTTCAGCCGCTGTACAGTGAATAGTTTTGTTCGAATATAGTGAATTAGAAAAATTGGCAAATGTAATTTCACTCTTCAAATCACGATATTGATTAAAGGTTCAGTTTCAGATCTATATAATTCTAATTTCAACCAAAATTAATTGCAATCTTAGTTTCAAGTGAAACCGTATGAGATATAATGTTAGTATCATTAGAGCATGATAGCAATGGCCGTTTCAATTAAAAACTTAATTGAAATTGTTGAATTTCCTCAAATGTTCGAATCAAAATTTTAGTATATTTTTCACTAACAGAAAGCATAGTTCCAGGTATATCGGCTTTTTACTAAGTCGAAAACTTCATAATATTGATAAAGATCTTCATTATTCTTGAAATTATATTTCAGATATATCGTAATTGAGTCTTGAATTCTTGATGCTTGACATCTAATTTTATTTAAAATACTTATCCTATGATTCATTTGCTTGCATAAACATAGATGAATTTTATTTGATTCAACATTTGTTCTTAAATTTACTGTTAATAGAAATATTTTTCTCTTCACAAAAAGTCATTAAACTTTCAGACCTTTTTCACTGTTAGTCCAAGCTCTAATCATTTTGACGACAAAGTAATGTTCCTTCAGATCGGTTTGAACTTCACTTTTTTTTTTGATTATTGATGAATTATGATAAATTCGATAAAGTCTGATTTTTATCGGCCCTGAAAATATTTATCGTTATTCTTTTTCCTTTCAATTTATTCTTTTCAACTTTTCTAACATCATTTTTCATTTTTTCTTCATTCGTTTCGAATAATGCTGTGTGCCTAATGATTTTTCTATAAGCCCTAGAGAAGAGTGCAGCAAAGCTTGGCAATAAAGCAATTTATAAAATCAAATTGTATAAGTCCCATTTCATTGCAATAGCTTATTTGATAAATACCTCTTAGCATGCTGTCAAAAATCATTTTACACTACTCAGGAATGAAAGCAGAAATAGAAATAAGGCTTTGTATTAATGATAAACACCAATCAATAATTGTTAGAAAGCTAACAGAAATCGAAAAATCAAATGGCCTGGTAGGAAATCAAAGAAATCTGATAAGAAAAATTAAGCCGAACTTAATAACGATCAAGCTTTAAGCAACATGTCACTTATTGACGTTGCTATGCGACAACAAATGATATGGCAGATTTCCAACGAGATTTAAGTGCACTTCTCACGATTCCACGACCACTTAATGTAGATATTGAGCATTTGAAATCATTTAGCACAAATCTGGAAGTTCTAGGTAGTGTGAAGAAGTGGTGGTAATCCTAGTAAACAAGAGTTATTTATTCCATGGAACATGGAACTTTATTCATATTATTTAGCTTAATTGCTTTTTAACACAAAGAAAATAAACGAATATGCATGAATATAATTTAATGCATATGAGTTTCTTTTGAGTTTTAAACTTCCTAGGATTAGCTTCTCAAAAGATCTCAAGATTTCTTGATGAAATGTAGCAAATAATTTTTTAAAAAATCGTTTATAAGATTTAATAATTTTGAACAAAATCCTTTTGTTTCTTAAAATTAAACTATGAAATTCATCGTCAAATAGATTAGAGATATTTAAGAAGTTTCAAACATTATTTAACAGTAATTTAATACAAATTTAACATATTTCGTTGATTAAAAACTTATTTTTTCTTTTTTCATCCACTCTCAAATTTATGTCTTTTTTTAATTTGCCTGATTGCTTTATCTGTTTCTTTAATTACCTATTGATTGCTCCTTATGCTTTTTTCAAATTCTAAAAAATATTAGTGAAGTAAGTGTTGAAACTTTAAGATTGATTAAATTTATCTTTACTCAGATATATATGCTAATTTAATTTTGATATCTAGCAAAAGTTTCTACACACTGAAACATAGCCATGAAGAGAACATTTGAATATTGGAAAAAAAATGAACTTCCGCTTATTATTTATTTAATATTAATTTTTCTCAAACAGATTGCATTTCAACAAATTGTAAGATAGTTTATAGTTTGCAAGAAAGGTAAGCTATCTGTTATTGTGCATGTATAATTGATGGCTCTTTAAATTTCAATATTTTAAGCAATGCCAGAAAGTTTTCATTTGCCATATTTCATGCAAATTCTTTTGTGGGATTTATTGAAGAATGAATTGAATGGATATTTTGAAAAATTGATTGCTATTCTCTCTTGAAAAGTGAAAAATGATTGAAAGGTTCCAATTGAGTACTAAATTATATAGTAAGGCAATTTTGACATTTGAAATTGCGCCTTAATTGTGACAGTGGTCTCATAAGGAATATATATGTTAGAGAATGAGAGTTAATTTCTTTCCATGGTAAAGACTGGCTGGCTCTTATCTAGGTTGTTGTTCTGGCTCTTTTCTAGGTTGCTGATCTGGCTCTTTTCTAGGTTGTTGTTCTGGCTCTTTTCTAGGTTGCTAATCTAGCTCTTTTCTAGGTTGCCAATCTGGCTCTTTTCTAGGTTGCTGATTTGGCTCTTTTCTAGGTTGTTGTTCTGGCTCTTTTCTGGGTTGTTGTTCTGGCTCTTTTCTAGGTTGTTTGTTCGGGATAAGCGATGGTGGAGATATATGTTTCTTGCTTTGTAAATATTGATATGCCGAGGTAATTGAGGACCTAATATCTTAGTAGTGAGGTGGTTGAGGATCTAATACTCAATAATTGAGGTAGTTGAAGATCTGATACTTCAGATCTACTTTGTTTTTATCTAATCAGATGTTTATAATTTAAAATTTACATCAAATCTTCATCTTTTCATCAATTAGCTGTAAGATAAAATCATATAGCAAACAATGCAAAAAAAAAAAAAATTTTGACGAATAAGAGCATTTAGTTTTTTTGAGCTAAATAATGAAATGATTTAATGGAATGAGCTAAGATACAATGGATATCGTCGAATAGTCATAATTTTGAATTTTATTTTTAAAATTTTAATCACTACTTCCATTACAGAGAGTGCGAAAAATGTATTGTTTACAATGGCTAATTCCTGTTTTGCTTATACCCAAACATTGGCTCCATCCAACATTTATTATTGACCAAGCTCTCTTCATGTGGTTCTATGTTGTCGGATTTTTTATGGAAAGAAGGTTTGTTTTTCTATCATTTTACCAACTGCTCCTTGCTTATCTAAATTATTAAGTATAAGAAAAATCATTATAGATTTTAACTATTGTCAGTAAACAATAATTTAGTGTATTATTTTTGTAAACTCTGTTGTTTTCAAAACTACTTCATGATTGACTATAGTCAGCAACGGATTTCTAGCATCAAATCTTTTGTGAAATTATTTCCTCTACAAAATTTGAGTTGATTGAAAGTAACAGCTTGTCGGCAAAGGTCAAATAAATGGGCAAATAAGATAGAATTTTACAACTCGCATCTAATTGTTGAATTTAAGGGATCGTTAGATATTACCGTAGAGAAAAAATAGGCGCTTTTGACTAACGAATTTGTCTTTAGTGTATTTCATTACTTTTCTGAGCATATTTTTATGATATATTGCTTCATTGGGATTTTATTGATTGCGGTATTGTTGATCATAATATTATTCTACTGAAAATTTGAATTTAGGAAGTATTTTGCAGTTCCTTTACTCAACTATTAAATCATCGACTATTAACAAAATCTGCGTTTACATTCTAATGCTGCTTGAGAATTGATGGTATTTGTATTGTAAGGGAAATCATTAAAGATTTCGCCTATAAATCTTTTCCATCTTTCTAATTCTTTTTCATTACCAAAGGACTGTCTTCTGGCTGGTGTTAATAACTTCTTTTGTAATTATAAGAATCATTTTTGATGAACTATTCCGATTACTACTCATTTCGAGCTATGATTTTTTTTGAGCTATGATTATACTGATAAGTAGTTCCTCGGCCAATTGCTGGTGCTGCGATTTATCTTCATGGTTTAATCTCCTTTCAGTCTGAAAAAGTCTCCCAAATTTAGATTTCTTTTAATTTATAATGAAATAATATGTCTTTGTTCTTTAATACCTTAATACTTCTTTTTCTGCGTAAATCTTATCCCAGCGTTGTACATTATAGCCTGGAAGTGTATCTTAAAATATTTTAAAAAAAAGAAAAATAAGAAAAATTGTATCTGAAAATATTTCGTCGAAATTCATAACAGCTGTCAGAGTTGATGAGAAATCATACAGAATTTGTCAGTGGTGCAAGCATTCTAATTCTGATAGTTCAATTCGAAACGTTATAATTGATATTCCATTTTATGCAGTGGAGAACATATCGATGAATGTAATTTATTTCTTATTTTAGGCCATGCTATATATGCTCCATAATATTCTTCACGGCTGTTGGATTATTATGTTGGAGTGATAGTGATTCTTGCATATTTTGGCCCTCTTGTGATACTGTCTTTAATGGAGAAATGTGCGCATATGTCCGCGAGAAAAGGCAGTGGCTTTCGTAAAACAAAGAAAATCCGAAAAAAGTCACTTCATTATTTTCTTTATTTTTTGTGACGGGTACTTTTGCGCGATTGAAGCATTTGAATGCTTCGTTTCATATATTGTATAATGACAAAACTAAGAGCAGTTTAAAAAAATAAATTCACGTGCACAGCTGTCAAGTAATAAATGTCAATTTTTTCATTTGTTGAGCAGTTAAGCTTTTAAACCGTTTTTAATATTCACAGTTTCCGGATTTTCTATCAATTTCCCAATCATGGAGTTTATGAATGGAGTCAGTGAATTTGATTGTAAATTTGAATAATCTAAATTCCTTATTGGCAATAATCCATACCCAGAAATGCTCTTCTTCGTATTTATTATTTCCTTATCTGCTTTTGTTTTGTTCATGTTTTCCTTTGTATATTTCTATAGTTCGTACAAATAATTCATATACATCATAAAAGTCTCAGCTGTAGAAAAAAACAAAAGTTCCTTTGGCGCAAATATCAACTTCAGATTCTTTTAATCATCGTGCTGTTGGTAACGTCAATTTTTTAAAAAAAATCATCTTGGGATTTTTTCAAAACCAAGCTATATCTACTACTATTGATGTATTGTTGATTACCAGCAGTACTTGAGAACATTTTGCAGATTGTTCCCTTGGTCTTTATGTACATGTCTATTCAGGTTTCTTTAGTTCGTCGAAGATAGCTTTTTTTGGACTTTAGCATGGATATTGGATAAATTTACACACCATACTACAGTGTGTTTGGCGTTTTGGCCCTTTGTTTGAACAAAATACTGAACAATTTATGTTCGCTAAATGATATTGTTCAAATAGCTATGTGCTTTTGTAAAAAAATGAACTTTTAGTCGAAATGATAACACGATGCTGGAACACTAACAGCAAAAAAGAACAGATGAGCAATTATATAAAAACAGAGAACTTGCAACCTTTCAACAGTAGCTCGTAAAAGCTAAAACGATAAGCTGATTGGAAGTATTTTTAAAACTGCCAAGTAAAAAAGCAGCTGCAAATATACTTTGTATTAAACAGAACGAATAGATCACATACACATGGGCAAGTAACAAATAGTGATATACTGAAATTCCAAAAAACACGGATATATAAAATTTTAAAGAATGAACCAAACTAAGTCTCTTTTTTTAAACTACCTCATAAAACATAACTTTATTGGTTTGCAAGAAATTTCTTAATGAAAGTACTGCTACTTCCAATTTGTCGTGATGTGTCTAATAAATGAATGAATTTGAAGTGCCTTTCATAAAGTTTTTTATGTGACGCCTTTGAAACAATTCTTACCTGATCAATGAAGATCGTCTTTTTATTATTGCTCATTTCGTATTCATGTCCATTCGTAGAACATTTGCTAGAAAATATTGCACCTCATATCCCACAAAGCAACAGAAGGAGTGCATAAAGAAATAATCCATGTGCCTTATAATAATGAGACATAGGAAGAAAATATGAATGCAAGTCGAAAATTACTTAACAGCAAGAAATAAAGCAAATTGATAGGTTGTACATGTAAGTAATATATTAACATCTTATCCTAACAGGGTAATGGAAATGCAGTGAACTGTGGAAACAACCAAAAAAAGAAAAGGGAAAGCAAAAGATTACTTCATCAAAAAAATCTGTAAAATATAGAACGATGTTCAGACTTTGAGAATATGATGCCTATAGCTTAATGGCTAACGTTAACAGTAGCTATAGATAATACGTATTATCATGATCATTGATGATAGTGGCGCTGCTGATAGTTGCAATATGGTATATGTGGCTCAATCACAAAGCAACAGCAAAAACGTTAACAATTGTTACAACTGCTTTGTTTTCCCATCGAACTGTAAATGACACTGAAAAAATGTACATTACTTTATGCATCATGAGGCCAAGAAAGTAACGTAAAGTTATAATAGCGCTATGGTTGTAATAATTGATTGTCAAAAGAAATAGACTGTTAAGATTCCAACTTTGTGAATACAATTTTTGCACTGCAAAAAACTGACTGGAGATGAGAACTTATTTAATAAAAAAACAAGAGAAATGAAATCGAAATTATTTACAGTCGGTTGTCTTGTCCCAGTAGCAAGTGCTCGATACGCTGAGACCTGCGCCGGTATTTGTCTGCATGATCACACAGGTTACTGAAAAAATTTTAACAGCCAATCCATATGTTGATGAATGAACTAGCAACATTCTGTGGATCAATAACATAGAATAAAATTATGCAAATAAGGAACGTAATAAAAAATCCTCCATAATAATTAAAGCCTAATAATCTAAATCTTACCACCAAATAGCAAGATGAATTTGGATTTAAAGATTAGGAAGAAACAAATTACTATCACTTCATTTTGCAATAAACTGAACCCAATAAAACAAATTACTATCAACAGTTCATTATGCAAGAAACTGTAAACCATTTAAAATCGCGCTGGTTAAAAAAGTTACTGGAAGGAAAGTAAAGAGAGAAATCGGGAGCAATTAATGAAAGTATTCACCAATGTATTTGTAGGGCTTGTTGAGTTTTACCAAATTACTGGTGATTGTTTCTACAGCTTGCTGGCTCCACTGATTTGTTGTAACATGCCAGTATGGGCTGTTACCAATTATACTATCTAAAGCCTAAAAAATATTTTTGCATTTTATCAAAATATTACCAAATAGTAAAATGAATTTGGATTTGCAGATCAATAAGCTTGAATTTAACCACATTAACCTACTTGAAATTTTTTTCTCCATAAGTTCAGAATAAATTTCCATTAAACTTCATAATTTTGCAAATAAAAACTGAATAACAAATGATTACTAGCAACAGGCAAAAAAAAATTGTTGAACGGACTGACCTCTTTGCTAATTGTTTGAACTTCTTGACTGAGAGGCACTAAATGAGAAGCAGAATTCTGAAATTTATAGAAATGATTGAGCTGTTTCATCAATGTAAAAATAAAAAATAACTCCCTTCCAGAACTCCCTCCCAAAAATTGAGATTTCGGCACCTATATAAGTCTTAAAAAAAAGAAATCAAAGATATCCTGATGTTCAAGAAAAACAAATATAACTGACCTCAACAGAATGTGTATCATCCATCATTATCCAGCAGTTTATTTAGCTTATAAAATATCGAAAAGGATGGAACACGTTTGGAATGTTTCGCCTAAACAGCACTTTCATCCTGCATGAATCAATAATCTTTCTAAAATCTAACGCCACCCTTATAGAAACGCACGTCACTTTTCTAATTTTCTTTGTCCTTTATGGAAATATAAGCTAATTTATCAAAATGCATAAAAATTTTTCCTTCCTTTTTTTCTATGTTACGGTAAAAAAATAAAGATGGTGTTACAACCAAGAAGGATCTAAGGGATAATTAGACTACTTAACACTTTATTTTATGGTTTAACATAAATCAAATATGCCATACATATGAGAAACTAACTGTATAGCACAATGAAATGTTCCAGTTAGAATTTCTAATCAATCCTTCTCGTGGTCACTAAATGATTACAAATGTCTAACAATGACAAATCATTTTAGGTAGGCTTATCTGCAATGATAGGATCGAAATTAAATGCATCTGGATGAATGATCATGAACAGAAAATGCAAAATGCAACGACAACTCTAACAATTCTAAAAAGAAAAAAATATTTGTTGAGAAAATATTTTTTCTAACATGATATTAAGAGAAAAGAAGTCGACTGGCTGAAAACAAAAATTAATGGAGATGAAATGATAGAAAATGAAATAAGTTTCTAAACCTTATTCTAATCCTAACTTATTAGAAACACGGGCAAAAAAATCAGACACATAATGGTAAGAATGATAAAAGAAATGATAAGGTTATGAATTCATCCTTCTTTCACGTATTCGACATGAGTGAGAGTTGATTCTATTGCCTTAGCCAGTTCTGGAGTTGATGTACAAAGAATTCGACGGCTCATAATATCAAATTCGGCTCCTGCAATATGTGATTGCTTGAACTTAAAAAAAACTTAAACTATTTATAAACGAATCACATTTGACAACAATTAAAAAATTAAGGGAAATCCAAAGTTCCCGCAAAAAAATGAATAGTGCCTTGAAGAAAATTTTTAAGAAAAATGGAACAATTTCTATTTTCTAAGCGTTACGTGTTC
The DNA here is from genome assembly GCA_029876185.1 of Mansonella ozzardi. Lineage (NCBI taxonomy): Eukaryota > Metazoa > Nematoda > Chromadorea > Rhabditida > Onchocercidae > Mansonella > Mansonella ozzardi. The sequence goes on along the minus strand of JARVGP010000510.1, from coordinate 2,082 downwards.
TGGGAAAAAAACAAGCAGATATCTAGAAAATGACCAAGTTATCTCAAAGTTAGGTGACACAGGTAATCAATTCTGAGAAGATAAATCTCTCGAAAATAAAAGCGAAAATTTCCTCTAAAATTTATTTACCTGTTGGATCTAGTAACACACCACCGGCTTCTTTAACAATGACTCCAGCAGCGGCTACGTCCCATATATGGAGACCATATTCAACATATGCATCCAGTCCACCTTGAGCCAAATAGACCATATTCATAGCTGCAGAACCAAATGAACGATGTCTAAATCAGTCAGATATTTTAAAAGACAAATCATATTATCTTTTAAATTCTTTTCTTGAGACCACAAGAGAAGATACAAATTCTGAAATCATTTCGCACAAACGGAATAAACAAATTGGTTTAAAACAAAATGATCCAGAAAGTAACATTGCCATCTGCTCTGAGATTATAGAAATTATCCTTCTTGACAGAAGAAATACAACGTGAAACTATAAATGACCGTACTATGATATTAAATCGATAAATTAACAGTGTCTTTAAATGCGACATTCATGACAAAAAAATATCTCAATGTATTTTGTCTAAAAAGGAATGAGAATGTGGAAATCACCCTCGTATGCCTGCAAGACATTGGCGGTTATGATTATCCGATATGATTTTCAACCATTTTTCACCGAATTCAACCAAATTGTGAATTCCATGCGACTGAGCAAGGAGGCATCGACTTATTTCTGCAGATATCACAATTTGTAATCAGTAAAGCAGAATAACCAAGTATGAACAAGAATTTTTGCAGAAAACTTTCCCCTGTAAATTTAAATAATAGTACCTTTAGTAGCAGATACATGAATTGGAAAACCATTTCGAAAAGCTCCTCGTCCTGACTGTGCTGTATAAAGCTCATCAGTAATTGGATTGTAAACAATACCAGCACGCAATTGCTTCTTAATAGCCAGTCCTACACATATGGCAATAATCGGAATTCTGCAATTTGAAAGCTAATCAAAGTTATGTTAAGACTGAGATTCCTATTCTATTAAATTTTGAAGCGTTCAAGTCATCTGTATGTTATATAATTGACAACTTGATATTTATTGCTTGCGCTAATTTCTATTAAAAAAAATGAAATTTTTAAATAAAGCGAAAGATATGGTTAATCAGACATAAAAATGAAATTAATTTATTAGAATCCATAACACAGATTACCGGTGAACGAAGTTCGTAGTGCCATCGATTGGATCAATAATCCAAGTGGGCGCATCGGTATAGTCAATTTTTGCACCACCTGCCACAGACTCTTCACCAATAAATCTATAGCAATATACTTTACAGTAATTATGTAAACCTTCCGAACCTATGCATTCTGAAGATTACCGCAAAAGATGCTCAGAATCCGTTGCAGAATTCAAAACCTTAGCAGTGGATGCAATAGAAATAGATGACAATTACTGTAAAAGATGTTTAGAATTCAATGCAGTATGTAAAATCTCAGGAAATTATAGCTACTACAGAAATAGATGACAATTCCAAGTCCCGATAAGATGAATCCCTGGTGCAGTACTTTAGCAATATTGAAGAAGGTCTTGGAAGTGCTAAAAATAAAAACTAACTTATGATCAGGAAATTCTTTTGAAAGACTTTCGATTAACATTTTTTCAACTGCTTGATCTGTTTCCGTCACCAAATCGGTATTCGACATTTTCGTATGCACTTCGGAACATGGTTGTTCGAATGCAGTTCGAACAAGCTACAAAAATTGCATATAAAAAAATTATAAAAATAAGAAACAAAAATATATAAAAAAAAAAAACAAAAATTGAATTTGAAGATATAAAATACATATAATTGCAACATTTCTTTAACATTCTTAAGAACTTACCGTTCCCGCTTTATTAACAAGATTTAAAGCGAAAGCGAAAAATTTGTCCTCATCAGGATGAAGTAGTTCAAAGCTCATATTCTTTTACTGAAAAAATTTCCAATTCAATTACTATCTAATATTATCAAAAAATAAAGACATTTATTCCTGAAAAAAAAAAAAAAAAAAAAAAAAAAAAAAAAAAAAAAAAAAAAAAAAAAA
>JARVGP010000509.1:0-42187 GCA_029876185.1 Mansonella ozzardi | reverse complement strand
CAATCATCCTATCCTCTGATTGCGGTTAACAAAGCATTATGAAACTTATGAAAAAAAAAGAGGTTAAATAAAGTCGAAAGTTATGCATGATTAAAATCAGCAAGATTTTATGGAATAGGAAGAAGAGCAGATAAGGCGCATTCCCTGTTAGTCCCTCATGACCCTTTATGGATATTTTTTTTTAAATTGTAGTTCAAACTATCATAATGTGAATGTAATAGTATTGTTTCAAGTTCAGAAAATTATTCAAGACTGGCCTCTTGTTCTGTGATTATCGGGAAAATAAATCCATAGTTTGCTTTTTCTTCGTTTACCTCCTTCTTTGATTTATCCATGATAGGAGACCTGCAGAGGCAACTATATAAATTAATTGTTTGATAAAAGTAGCAATTTAGATTAAATGGAAGCATTCATTCATTAATCAATTTTGGGAAAACTATTTTATGATTTCAAATGATTTATATTTATCCAATTGTAGGTAAAGAATTAATGATAGCATCAAAATCATTCAAATAAATTGAACTAAATTGTGAATAATTTGTTAAATTTGTGCTAGCTTACAAAGCAAAACTATATAACAAAACTATATAAGTGCAAATTAATTCTTCACTCTGAAAGTTACAAAATTCTATATTTTTAAACATTCTTCACATTGAAATATACAAATGCGTATTCCAATTCATTTTCTTTAAATTTGACGACGAGGAAATCCTCATATTTAATAATTAGATTTCTGTGCTTCGATAATAAAAAAAAAAAGCAAGTTATTGGACAGAAAAAGAGACTCTACTAAATGAAACTGAAACAATTATCAAAAGAAATAATAACTTACAAACATACTGTTGAAAAATCAATTCAGTATTTGATTCTCAGACGTTTTCCTCAATATTTCATTCATAGCTTTTCATTTTAGCAAATCAAATAAAAATTTCAGTACTGAATTTTTAAACGTTGCCTGAGATTTATGAAATTCTTCAAAAATTAAAAAAACAAATTGGTTGAATTAATTCACCATTCTTTTGAAGAAGAGTTTTTCCACTATAAAAATTAGTTATGGCCAATTTTTGAACAAATAAAATAGAAGGAGAAGGAAAAAGGAAAGGCCTTTTAAATGTATGGAATCATGTATGAAAATACGAAAAATACTCATCAACTATAGCAGCTGACACAAATAATTGATATTTTAGCAAAGCTTCAAGAATGTTTTTCCTCCTCCCTATATATTCTCTCAACTTAATTTGAAACTTACATTTCCGTACACACACAGGACCATTGACATATCACATACACACAGATAGAACAGAAGCACACACACATACACATACATACACACAAACACATACACACATTTATAGGATACATCAGAATTTTTTAAGCTGCACTAATGCTATGCAATGAACACCGTTCTCCCGAAGAATTTATGAGAGATTCACGGAAATACTACATTGAACTATCAAGAAGAATGAATTCTCGAATGATAGATAGTTATCCTTGTCTGAAGTAATCATACTTAGTTTTAATTCTCCAGTTATATTATCGCTAATTACAAAGTGCAATAAGAATCTTCGAGATATCACATGCATGGATCATTCCTATTCATATCAAACTACCGAATCAGTCATTCTTGTTATCAGCATTCAACGGTTAATTTATACGCGCTAAAAAAAATCTTGCAAATATCATGTTACTGATGTCGGAAAAATTTTAAATAATGTTAGTTATTCATTGAAATTGTTTTAGGTCACTGTAAATCACGTTTACACACAACAATGGATGAGCAAATTTGTAAGAGTAATCCAAATATAAAATAAGCAGATATATATATTTATCCAGTAACAAATACATTTTTTCGTGATTAAATTTAAAATTTAAAAAGAATATCGAAAAAGTTCAAACTTTCGCTTTAAAAAGAAAAAATTTTCATTTTATTCAGTGCAGTCTAGTTTTGCAAAAGAAGAAAATGGCTAGATTTCCATTATTTGTTCTTAAATTTAATCTTACAGGTAGTCAACCGAACGAGATCGTTGGTAGTCAATGATATGCAAATTAATAGGTGTCGACATTTGTGATGACCGATGATTCCGACTTCGATATTTCTCAGGATGAACATTGAATAAATGTTCTATTTGCCTGGAAACATGGAAAATATCCGTTTTTTGATATTGCCTTCATTGTTTTAAGAGTTTCTATTAAATTAAGAGTTAAGAAAAATCGTCTTTTTTTCTGCCACTTTTTGAATATTGATTTCAGTTTTTTTGAAAAAACTAAATGATAAATTCGCAAATATTCTTAGTGACATTCTGCTAATTATAATTGCCGAATCAATGAAGTGTTAACTTAGAGATGAAACATTGTTTTGTTTTATTGAAGTTAAATTTTCATCTGTTGCATATAAAAGACATTGTGCGAAAATTTGTCCAGCAGCACTGATACTTTTAATTAAATATTTCATAAAGAACAAATTAGATATGCTATCACCAAAAATATAACATTTTTTGGTGTTTAAAGATCGCTTTATTTATTTATAACTTTTTCTGTAAAATTGATACTTTCCTAGCATTTATTGATGATCGTCAAAATTTAATTTCAAAGAATTTGTAAAAATATGTAATCAAATGTGATGTTTTTAATTGCACATTTCATAAAGAACAAATTATACAAGGTGACACGAGCAAATTAGAAAATGCTTATTAAAATTGTAAATATCTAAAAAACTATATTTAATAAGAGAATGTTCAAATGTTCGAAATACACATATTCAGCGGTAGGTACAAAACGTCATTCTTAGAGTTATCAGCTTGAGCATTAGCTGCTAGATTGTATGGATGATGGATGATAAATAATTAAGCTAAGCATTTACAGTTAAGAAAGATAACATGTTAAACTTGAAAGATATCGTAGTCTTCAAATTTTGAAGAAATTAGTTTTTTCTCAACTTTCCTATTACCGGCAAAAGTAAGATTATACGCAAGTTTTTACTTGTCATCCGATTTTAAATTTATCACATCTTTACGATTTTACTCAATTAATTCTAGTTCTCAATTTCTCTATCGAAAATTTTTTATTTTCATTCAAATTTTCTTATTTCCCCGTGTCGTTTAACTTAGACAGGCTTATTATACGGTAGGTTTGCAAGTAAATCAAGATTTGTACTCCTAAGTTTACCTTTCTGTTTTTCAGGAATTCATCATTAAATAGAAGTAGCGATGCTCATGAAGGTAATTATGCAACTGAAATTAATTAAAGGCTATACAAAGAAAGATTGGAACGACAACGTTGTTGGTTTGTTATTAACGCTAATCACAAATTAACATTGTCATTTTGGGGAATCGAAAATGAAAAATGAATGAATCGGTGTTTTGAGTAAATTGATGATTGCTTTCCTCCTACAGAAGTGCATATTCTCTCTATCAAACACAACTACTTTCACACTGTAAATAGATAGTTTGTTCCAACTACTTGAAAGTCAATTCATAAATTTAAATTAATACGGTCATATCGCATTCTTCATTTTGATCTTTTTTGAATTTGATTTTTTTTTTCGTTTACAAGATTAGTTTGAAATAGTCGAGCAGTGACTTGAATAGCAACAACTAATGATCGATGCTAATTTCAACGCAGAGAAAAATAGCATCAAAGCAGTTGCTTTCAATGGAATTTTTTATGTTTGCCTACGTTTCAGTTAGAAGACAAAGATTTTTTAGGATGAAGTTAATAGGAAATGTTGTCATAAAAAATTCATTTTTTCATGATTTGTAAGAGCAATTTTCTCTTCTTGCAGGAAATATAGCAATTAGAATAAATTATTCTTATGCTGAACTTTTTTTATTTTGCAGAGAAAGAAAGAAGAGATTAAACAAGACGAAAGATAAATAATTTTAGCAAAAATTATATCATCTTTCAGTTGCACTAGCACTGATAACAAGCAATTAACAGATGTCAAAAACTGGGAAAGTAAATTTGAAGTGTTAAATGAATGAACAAACCTTTTAGTTGAAGATAGTCGACTAAGTAATACATTATCTGACCTTTCTCGCTCTACAGTAGCAGTCATTTAAATCCAGTGGAATAATTCACTGTATACTGATGCCACATACATTCAGAGGAATAAAACTGGTCTCGGGAAGATTTCTTCTATCTTTCACAACCTTGTGAAATATTATAATATAAAATGGATTAGGCTACAGGTTTTGGAAATTTTAGAAATTGTTTTTCGAAATCAATAGAAATTCAAACATCTAAGCACTGTAAGCTGGCATAGATGAGATAGATAAGCAAATATTAGACATTTTGTTTTAACCCAAACAAAATTTTAATTCAAATTACAACAAAACTGCCAAATGCTGGAACTCACACCTCTCAGCATGGCTTATATTCAAAAATACTTCATATTAAATTTAAAATGATTTTATTCTATTAAGATTTACAGACAATATTAAATGCATTTATTAAATTAATTAACAGAAATAAGTTTCATTTCTTTCAAACAAATAGGACTTAAAAATAAAACTCTTCTCCATTTAAAACTAAAAATTTATTTTCGAAAAATTTACTTTTTTATCAGATTTTTGAATATTTCCTAACTGAATAAAATCTTATTCAAATCTAAATGTTACTTAAATTTTTTAAAAGGTTTAAGTCAGTGAGAAAGAATACTTGACAGCAAATCATCTTTGAAATTCTTTAATTAATTTAAGAGATTAGAGATTTACTGCGTTGTGATAAATAGAAATTAAGGCTGATTATTTTCTCATATGACTTCTGGTCATAAGACGACATCTTACTGTAATCAAAGAAATCATTTGAAAAATTTTTCGAATATTTAAAAACTAAAGTTTAATTTATGATTAAACTTGTTCTTGATATTAATAGAACCATTTAAATTCATCTTGACGCGTAAAAACAAATTTCCTCCTTCATTATTTCAATTAAAGCTTAATGAAGCAAAACTTTATCCCGAACATTTTATTAATATGCTTGAACTACATTATTTTCTTTGCTATTCGTAACTCCTTCTGCTAAATATGTTGATCAAAGTATTATATGAAAAAGTGACACTTTAGTACAGAAATTTCTGTTAAGTGTTTTTTTCAATTTCAATTGATTTCGGAATTCTCAGCTCAAAAAAAATTACATGTTTTTGAATAAAAAGTATCCATTAAGGCAGAAATGATTACTTTGTCTGATATGAAATATGACTTGATTCAGAATTATTTGTAGTCCTGAATTTATTCCAGCTTATTAATTTTAGAAAACAATTTAACAATGATGAATTAAACACTTGTCAACCCTACTTTATTAGCGTCGCAATTATCCATAAAAAGTGATGCAGCAGTCTTTGAAATACAATTTTGTTCCATATCCATTGAAAATTTCCTGAAGAACGAAGACTAGTTTCATCAAACAGATATAATATATGAACAATGAGTCAGCTTGTTTTATAACATTCTGCCAAGCGAATACATAACAATCGAATTTTAAAAAAAACCGACGGATAGATCTCTGAAATTTCATAATTTTCTACCTAAAAAATGAGGAGAATCCACTTAGTTGAGATATGAGAAAAAGAATTAGTTGAAAGCAATTTAGTTAAAAATTTAAAGGAAATTCCTTTCTGTTACGCTCAACGTCACATTCATTCATCATTAATTTTCAGACTAAGCAACTGACGAATTGAAAATAAAACAGTCGTTGACGTCTTTAGATTAGATAAAAGATTCAGTTTCAACGTTGAATCGGTGGAAGTAGGAATAAAAAACTTCTAGTCATTCTTATCTTTACTATGGAATCAGTTTAATACTTCGAATAAACGAGAATGAAAACTGCAACAATAGGCGCATTGATAAAGAAACAACTGTGAATTGGAATGAATGATTAATGTTTGATTAAAAACTAAAAAATAACAGTAAAATTTAAAATTTTGTCTGATGAAAATTTGCTCGCAAATTTAAATGTCATATTATGTGAATTGCAATGATCAATTTGCGCGGCGAGCAGTTGTTTTATTCAGATCACACTTAATGTGACGAAAATTTTCAAAGATGTGCTTCAGCTAATACTAAATTATTTCTTTCGAATCAAAAATTACTGCAATNTCGCAAATTTAAATGTCATATTATGTGAATTGCAATGATCAATTTGCGCGGCGAGCAGTTGTTTTATTCAGATCACACTTAATGTGACGAAAATTTTCAAAGATGTGCTTCAGCTAATACTAAATTATTTCTTTCGAATCAAAAATTACTGCAATGATAGAAATTGTTTTAAAATTTCGTTAGGAGAAAAAAAAAAGAGAGAAACAAATGATTTTGTTTTCAATTATATAGTTGCCTTAAATAGCAAGATTGGAGGAAAAAATTTATTGGGCAAATTGAAAAAGTATCGTTGCTGCAATTTTTAACTGAAATCATTGGGTTAATAATTATAGTATATAATCTTTTTGATTTGATAATATTTCACTGGCTAATTCTATGCCATAAGAGAGATTCTATCCGATAGTGATTTACAGAGAGACAGCAATTGCTCGGGTAAATAAAATTGATGGATGTAGTAGTGGTATTAGTTTTTGCACATCAAAAAATGAAATCAGGCTAAGAAATAGCTGGCGCTTTGTATTCTCCAGATGTGTCATCAGTGACTGAATTTTAAAATTTAATTCTAAAGAATTTTTTGAATGCAATTTCTGAAATATTCTTCCAAAGAGCAAAATCACTCTTAGTTTGTTCAAATGAGGCGATGAAAGAAAAAACAATACTTGCTTACTAGTTTTCACTGCATTTTTGATTAGAATGATAGTGGTGATGAATTTCATGCATGTAACAAATTAGAAGTACTCTAGAAGCTGAATTAATTATTGATTAGAAATACTAATATTTATTAACCAATTAGGAACTATGCTCGCAAATTATGAATAAAAAATCCCAGTAAAGTTTGAATTTTTAATGATAGTTAATTTATCGAACATTTCTAATCAGCGTTTAGTTGGATGCTTTTCATTTACAGACTTTTTACTCGAAATTTTTGCAAATGAACTTCATAAAGTGATGGAATGACAAGAAATGAAAATTAGTTTTCCAAACAAGAAAAAGAGATCATTGATTGAGCAAATTTTTGTAAATTAATAAATAAACAGCGCTGAAATGAGACTTCCCAAAATAAACGGGTGAAAATTCGAAATATGCAAATAAAAAGCATTACCGAAAAATAAAATTGATAGCAGAAATTCATACTCCAAGTGAAACGGACTCCAAAATCTTTATGAACGATGAAAAGTGTATCGGAGCTTGATCTGATTTTCTTCAAACAAAAAATTTGATTTAATAGGAGTTATTACATTCAAGTGATTCCTCAACTCTGATAAAGAAGAGGTCAGTTGAAATATAAAAAAACGAGGAAATTAGTTCTTAGGCAGATATAGAAAGAATAATTAATTTCGATCTTCCAAAGAGATTCCATACATGCACTTTATTTTTCAGCAGATGAAACAGAAGGAATTAAAACAGAAATCCTCATCTTTTGAATCTTTGAAATACATCATTTCATGAAGGTGCTGGCTGATCAACAATAGCTAAGATTTTAATAAATAATCCATTCGAACATAAAATATTTGCTGCATAAATAAGTCTTACATCAAACTTCAACAAAATATTGCACGAATCAGTATGTATTGCTTCTGAAGTTATTTATTAAAAAGATGAAATTGATATGGCGGTATTATTACCATCTCTGCAACATTTGAAATGACGGTTGTTAGAAAATCAAATTTCTCCCAAAGATGACAGGAGATGCATTTGTAGTGTAGACATTCATTGAAAGAATTCAAAAGGTTTTTTTTTTTTTTGAAATTTCACTTTTAAAGGATGTCTCGCTTTGACAAAAGAATTAGGAATTCCGAAGAGACATTTTTTTTAGTTGAAAAAACAAAAAAGAAAAACCGATTATATATTTTCTTAATCCGATGAAATTTTGAAAAATTTAGAAAGAAGTCAAAGATCTATGTCTATTCTGTAAAGCAATTCCTATTTTTTTAAAACTGATAATCTTTTATCTGATATCTTAATTTATTCAGAAATGTCATATTTCTATTTTGCTTTAATGTATATTTGCAAATTCATGTTAAAGTACTTTTTCTGCTTTAAGGTAACCAACAGGAAAACTCCATTAAAAATTTGACTTAACACACTGATAAAATTTTCTGGTATATAAAGCAGATCAATACATAGATATCAGCCATATATTCTAGCAAATATCTCAGGTATTTTAAGACTGATAAACAAATAAGTGCAAACAAGTGTTTTTGAAAGTTAATGAAATATTTGCATTGCGGCATACCTGCAGCCAATCATTTTGTTCACTTTAATATCACATTGTTTTCATTATTAGTACTAATTACTCCTACATTAAATTGTAAAGTTACATAGAATTGAAATTTACATAGATGTGATCATAATTATCATATTTATCATGTTGATTGTTTTGGATGTATGTGCTGAAGAAATTTAAACTTGTACAGAAAGAATCCACTCATTATAAATTTAAGTTAAAGAAATATTTTAAGACAATTTTTTGTTTGTCGGAAGATTTTTTGTAAAAAAAAAATGAAATTGAAAAACTGGAAAAACATTATATTTCCTCAATGATTTCAAGTAATAAAAGAAAAAAAAAGCATATATTTCCTCAATGATTTCAAGTAATAAAAGAAAAAAAAGCAATTTGTATTTGACAATCAAAAGATGAAATTCATAATAATGAATATATTCCATAATAAAATTTTATTTTAATATTGCTTTCTTCTGCCTCTTTCATCCGACCGTTTTCATTTTTTGCCTTTTTATTTATATTTGAAAGCCGCTTTATAAATTATATTACGAAAAAATGTAATGCATAATTTATGAAATATCAAAAGTGCAAGAGAGGATAAAAACTGGAAATAGTAGAATAATATTTTTCAGTTATTTTTTTGAATGACTTATAAGGAACTGTTAAATAACGAATTGTTTTTGCAGCAGATAGGCTGTTTTCATTTTTTGCTTTATTTCTAGCTGCATCTAATAAAACATCTTGCATATTACAGTTCATGGAACATAAGCATCTTATAAATAGCTCTCGTAATTAATTAAAGATTTTATTAAATGATTAAGTGAAATTAATTTATGTAATATATAGTGCTATCACTAATAATACTGTGGATTTAGGATAAAACGGTTAGGAAATGTCAGTTAATGTCTTAAACAATTTTATCTACTTGCGCATCTTAAAAATTGCTCAAAAAATATTTCAATCTATTCTTTCTTTGCTCTCACAATAATTTTTTTTTTTTGTCGTTAATATCGATCGTAATTTCTAGCAAAGAACTTTAGTTCCTATTCTTTCTCTCTTTTTTCTATTTTGGCTCTGCAAAAACATAAAATGCAAATATTGAAAAACTTTGCTTATGAATGTTTCTGTAATGCATGGTATGCATAAATGAAAGATGTTGCTTATGTAATATTTAATTAGTTATATTCTTTTCAAACTGTATTTTTAAGGCTCTTTTTTTTGTCACTGTTTATCATATATCGATTTGAACTACGATCAAGCCATAGCTAAGATTTCCTATGCAAATAATAATTCAGATCTAATTGTGATGTAAAACAGAAATAATTTAAAAAATTCTCCAGTGCTCTTATACATCTTGTCCGTAAAAAATCTATCCGTTACTTAAATTCTGTATTCGTCTCATGAAAATGTAATCGAGAATAGCTGATAATGTTAAGGTTGATTGCAATGATGTATTTTTTCATTTTATTTCATGGCTCGGCTCAATTATTTGCATTTTAAAATTTTTTAAAGGGTATAAAATGAAACTATAAAGCAAAAAAATTGAACGCAAGGGCTGTAATAATATGTTTCCATTGTCCATTTGTTTCAAAATATTTATTGATCAGCATTTGACACTTTACAGCTAAGATTGACAACTCATTTTGCAAATTTTCTTCATTTCCAATCATTGAAAAGAATTCTCTGAATCTTTATGAGAAATGAGAAATTTACTGTAATAAAATTTGACCTATAACAACATTCCACGCAATCTTGTTGACAAGCAATAAAATCAGTGCTGAAATTTCAAGCAAATGAATTATTAATGCAGAGAAGATTTATGGATGATTTATAAAAATAGGAAGATTTTTAGATGAATTTTGTCAAAATAAAAAAAGACACTTAAAAATTTCTTCTTAAAAAAATAACATAATGCAATTCTACCTGCAATGTGAGAAAGTGAACATAGCCAGCACAGAACGCAAATTGATAATCTCTTCCTGAAATCTAAAAATTTAGGCTATTTCTTATGATCAGTACATCGGCAAAATAATCAAACGGTTAAATTTAACGCAATTATTCCTTCGGTTTGAATAATAGCTAATTAAATTCGAAAGTAAACAGAAAAAAAGAAATATGCAAAAGCAGCATTTGAATTCGAGAAAGAAAATAAGACAAATTAAGAAAATTCAATTCTAAGAAACTAATTGATTTTACAGAATGGTAAATTCTGTTAAAATATTTCTCCCTGGATATAATCCTCCTATAGCATTGTTCCCTTCATCAGTAATCTCAAGTATTAGCACAATAAGAAGTCGAAAAAAATCCCAAGCGAAATATTGAATTCAATCAGTAATCTAATCTGTTTGCACTAATTTTAGGAAATTTTTTTGCTAAAAATGAATCGCTGCAAAATTTTAAAAACAATTTTCTTCCAATCGATCTAAAGCATTAAAAAAAGCTTGTAAACCAAAGTTCCGTAAAATTTTTTATCAATTAAAAATATTTTTTTTCATTTTTTTCTACTGACATATGACTTCCTGTTCGTTGAATTTCTTCAGTGGTTGTTTATTATCAGTTTCTCTGGTAAGATCATTGCAACTATAAGGTATTGAAAAAATCTGTCATGACTGGTGAAAATATATATCTAATGAAACACCAGATAGCTTGAAAAAATGATCAATAGCAAGATGAGGTACAAGTTGCAATTAAATCAATCAAGATCACCGACACAGATTAATCATAACAAGCGTCTCTTCTACTTTTTCTGTCATCAAAGTTATAGTGCTAATACAGAGCATAGAATTTTTATTATCATCAAAATCATAAGTACCTGCATTTACTCTTGCTATTCTCAGACAAAAAACTTGGTACTTTTTACAGACAATCATCACGAATCGTTTCCAGAACTTGAAAACGAATCATTTATAAATTTTGCATGATTCTGTATAAAATCGGATTATCTGGATATATTTTTTGGAGAAAAGTTAACAATCAAAGGAATGTGATTATGGCATTGTTGTACTGGAAAATTTTTAATTCAAAATTGTCACAAACATTTTCCTTTTCAAAACAAAGCCCTTTTAGTTATCGTGAAAATTTAAATAGACGATAAAAACGGCATGCATTAATATTTAAGAGTTAACAAATGCCAAATTTATAAACGAGACAAAAAGAGATTCAAGAAAATTTTGAACCTTTCCGATCACACCGATAAACTCTATAGTTAAAAATTTTTGCTGGAAATGTTAATTTAAACGAAGTCTGGGTTTAAAAGCCAATACACTTGAAGCCTTATGTTTTTCCTCCTCAATTAGTAAAATTGAGACATTGAGAACGCAAAGAAACAAAAAATTAATGCATCGAAAGACCCAAGTATCAATCAAAGGGAAAGTATGTAGCAGTAGGAAATTCATTAGCTTTTTAAAAATTTATAAGATCAAGACGACATTGTGAAATTAATTCGAAAAACGACTATTTTAGAATGATTTAAGCTGGTTTAACTGCAAAGAAAAAAAGTGAATGAGTAAAAAGTAAAAACAGAGAGAAATGAAGGCCTATATTAAGAAACAAAAATGGAGACTAGTAAATTAATGAAGTTGCGATGTGCCGTACTATGCTAATTAATGGGAAGCTATTTTATTCTAAATAAATTAAATATTATTTAAAAAAAAATTTGCAAGAAATAAATAATTTGTAATTGAAAAGGAAATGAAAGCACTAAATACTTTGTAACATGTTCTTTTTTCAAATTTTTCCCTTGAAGTTTTCCAACAATTTATAATTGTTGCTCAAAACTAAGGAATAATAGTGATGTGATACCAACGAGCCTAAGCTTGAAGCTAATCTTCGCTTAACAATCGAGATCTAGTTACTAATAATTTCCTGTACTAAGCAATTTTTTTTATAATGATTTAACTGCAAATACGCAACTCCACACTATCAGAGCAGACACACAAGTGTTCCTATTATCAGTTTGGAATACGAGAAAGTAATGAGGTTTCACAATTAATGATTCTGTTGGTAATGAGATGAAGCACTAAAATCATTTCAAACCACACTAGCTCTAAAAATATCCATTACGATTACACATGCACATATGCATGCAAGCACACTCCTCAACACTTTTTCATTTTGTTTTTAATTAACCGAATTTTATTTCAGAAGTTATGCTTACTGAGAAAAAGTTTTGCAAGTTATCTCTCTATTTTATGTCATCGATTATCGGAATTGACATTTCCTTTTATTTCGTTAAAAACTGCAATGAATTTTCAAAATTATTTCAACTGCCGCAGAATATGTTTCTCAGTTTGTTATTATATTAACTAATCACCACTGTTGTTAACATTTCTTATCAGCGAAATGAATAATCTAGAAATATCATTTATATTAAGATATTACATTAATTATAATAAATCATTTGAATTATCATAAAACATTAACTTCTGATAGATACATGAATGAATATTAGCACAAAAAATCAATCGAGGCCATTCTTCTAAAAAAGAATGACAAACCTGAACTTTACACACATGTTAAAAGCTTAGATAAACTGATATAACTCTTAAGAATTCTTTTTGAAAAGATCACGATTCTGAATCAGAAATACAAGTAATCAGATTGTCTGTTAGCTCAGAATTCCGCCATTGGAAATTAATTTGAAAAATTAAACAGTAACATGTTGCAGAGAAATTGAGTTATAGCAATTAATTAACAAAAAACACTTAAAAATAACAAATGAAAAGTTAAATGATTAGTGAAGACACTTTAACAATAATATTGAAAGACAAAAAAAAACGTTAATGATAGTAATAAATTATAAAGGCTACAACATCAAAGAAAGACCTATGGGTCGAACTGCAAAATTCGAAAATACAAAACAGCTGCATACTTTTTGTTACTCTACTTTCTTTCTAGCAAGAATGATTCTTCGATCATCGATAAAAGCTGATAGCATCCAGCCAATTACAGGGCATATCCAATAAATCATAATAAACCAAACAACATTTAGTCCATCACAGCCATATAAACGCGATGAAGCAACTGTTGGATTAAGTCCAGGGACACCAATAAATAATAGTGCTGAAAAAGCTGATAAGTTTACTTAATTCATTTATTCATAAAGATAAATCAGCAGTAAGCAAACCACTCACTGCTAATATTTAACTGAGGCTAAATTATGATTGCAAAATGTTTAGGAAATCAACATCGCCAAGCATAAGCAGCTCCAATCACAGAGTTATTTATGAATCCACCGCAAATAATAAATTTTGCCCAATACTTCGACAAAATCACTTTTTTGCAACCGTAATTATGTAACTTTTGAAACTAACATGCCTAATACAACAAAATTGGATTTTAATTTTATGCAAAAAAACATAAAAACGAACCAAACGTCAATAATGATGACACAACGGTTGGAGCTAAAAATTTCTTGGAATTTGCCGGAATGCGACAAAGAATATAGCGCATTAAAAAACAACCAACTACTTCGAAGAAGGGGACGAATATAAATGGAACCTAAAATGAAAAAACACTGATATGCTCCACCAACAGATTCTTCGACATTCACTTACTACTAAAATAATTAAATAAAAACTTAACAAACCAAATAAAATTCGTCTGTTAAGCATTAATAAAAAACCATATTTTCAGCATAAATTGGTAGAAAAATATTATAAATTACAGTGGATTTACACAAACTCAATACCATATAATTTTAATCGTACATTTTTCCGTAATTTCTTTAATCTTAACTTAAAGCTAAAAATCTTTACAAAGATTTCTTTAAAAAAATTTCCTAAAAGAAAAACTAAAAATATATCTGAGATATGAAAGATAAAGAAAAGTTCACAAATATCTTTCTTCTTCGGAAACCAAAGATACGCTTAGAACTATTTATTCTTTTATTGACGGATAAACATTTCCAATCTTCAAAAGGTTTCTGATCCAACAAGTTCCAACCTTATAAGTGAGTTCACAGCTTATAAGTCTGTAGAAAAAAGCATGATCAGATGACAGATCCAATGACCAGTACCATAAATTACGTGCTACTCTATAAGCCAAATAACCACCAATCACTTCGCCAGCTATTGTTATTAATAATCTCTTAAATCTGCAATTCTTACGAATAGATTTTATAATTATTTGTTTGCCATCATCAAAAATCAAGGATGACAACATCATTGTGAATAACTTAAGTAATACTTGAACAAAAACAAAACGAAGAACCAACGGAAAAATTCCTTTATAGTACAGTTCAATTGGAGCTAATGGAGAGACATATGCTTCTCGATTCATAATTGTGGCAGAAAAAATTAGCAAAGCAGCGATAAGAAAGAAACCCAATAAGCCATAATGTCGAATAATCACCGCTGCAACACCAAGTCGTAATTCTCGTTTATTCCTAACATCAAACATATATGAGATTCATGCATCATATAATGAATGCTGTTATCAATAATACAGAAAAATATTACCGTTTTCATAAACGCAAGTACACATTTGTGTTGTTGCTATTATTTCCATAAGAAAATGAAATAACAAAGAACCAGGCGTTTCGTATCTGAAAAATTATCAAATTCACAACAAAAATATTTGAGATTAAACGGAGATAAAAATATTAACTAGTAAGGAAATATTATAACAAAATAAATATAGTTATTTCTTAAAAGATCTATCTAAATCTTAATTTTACAAAATGTTGGGCAAATGTTGCTTGAATAATTTTAGAGAAAAATCATTTAATGTGCTGATAATGAAGAACAAACAAATAAACAATTTACTTCTCAACAAGTTTACGAGTCAATTCAGCAATTATAAAGACTGATAGATAGAAGCACATAGCTACGAGAAGTGGATAGAAATCAACCTCTGTGCTTAGCATAGTTCACTTCCTGAAATTTGTTATATTTTGTGCAAAAAAAAGAATGATAAACGAGTGAAACAAACGCGTAGAAAATAAAAATTTCTTTTTCTTATTTAATAAAACAGTGAAAGAATTATTTCTATTTCTATTTCTAATTTACAAAAATGAAAACTCAATTTTTGATATTACACAAAAAATTTCACGTAAAAAATTTACGTCGTTTGTTTCAAGTTATAGCATATCACTTTGTATCATAATTCTACAAAGAACGAATGTTTCCTATCATCTTATATTCACTAAATAAATTCCATGTAAACTATAAAAATTAAATAAGTGAACAAATACAAATATAATTTTATTTTATTTGAGATATTGATCTATTGAGCTACTAGTATAATTTAGAAGATCTAATATTGATAAATGGATCTATGGGATGTCTATAATCTATAGATGGCAATGAAGGCATTAATATGGAGTAATTGAAAGTATATCATCGATCTGCTATGATAAGAAACTTTGCATCAATCAATAAAATAGTAGCTCAAATAATAAAATAGTAACTCAGACAGCTCAAACAAAGTAAGTATTCAAAATCAATCAAGTTAACTTTCCAATTCAGAAAAACAGAAACAAATTAATACGTAGTGTTGGATATGAGTAAGTTGTCTAAATAATAGCAACCCGAATGCAAACCTATAGTAGCTATGCTCATCTTGAAAAAACAAAGGTCTTCATGTTCGCACAACTGTTGTACCAGGTCTCACGTTATATAAAAGACTGTCACGTAATCAGTAAATAAATTTGTCATTTTTATGATTTTTTATTATTTTTTTATTCTCTATCCTTCTATCCTAATCAGATATTATCAACCATAAGGTTGTTTGAGCATCAAATTTTTAAATCTTTAAAAAAATCTTTAAATTTTTTTTTTAAATTTTTAAATTAAAACCTTAAAACTTTAAATCAAAAAACCTTTAAAAAAAAAAATCTTTAAATCAACGAACCAAAATTTGTGATTTACTACCAATCAGTCAAAGATCCAAACTAATTAGTGAGAAGAATAGTGCGATTAGCTTCACATCATGCTAATACGAAAGATAATTAATTCACTGATCGCTTCATACCTATGAAATCTTTCTTTAAAAAGCTATTAAAATCAAACTTCACTTAATGTTACTCTTATCATTCTTTTTGTGCTAATTTATCTTATCAATTAATCTAATTTTTGCTCTTTTCATTATCCTTTTAATCAATTTAACTGATTTGAACGTTATCAATTCCACGGAATACTACATTGTATACGTATTTCACGTATGGAAAAATGAAATGAAATGATGAGGTAAGTATTTCTCGTATTTCATCCTTTTCGGAAAGAAAAAAGAAACTTTAAAGTGTTAGAACTTTTTGTATGAAAAGTGATGGTGATGAGGAAAATACCGTACAGTGCCTTTTATTCATTTGAAATAGATTCTTTACAGTGTAAATCATTATTATCATCTAAGCAAGAAGAAGATGCCAAATACTTTAAGATTCTTTAAACGAATACAAAAATGAATTTTTTCAATGAATACAAAAATATAAAAGTTATTATTAGCGGTGGCTTCTCGGTTGCTCATATCTTCATGATTATTCGATGGAGCAACTATTGTTGACTATCTGACCATGAATCTCAAAACAATTCCATTTAAGCTGCTAATAATTCTATTAGCTTATTAACGACTACCTGGATTAACCAATCAACAGTTGATCTATAGAGTTTCTGGGAATTTTTGCTCCTCCATTTTCTATAATACTTGATCACTATCATCATTTTCTGCAGCGAAATGAATGATTAAAAGTAGTTAAATGCTTGGAAATTATTTTAATTTAACATTTGTTACCATTTAATGCAATGAATTTTAAAAAATTTCAAAAATTTTAAAAAAATATACGAATGGAGTGCAAACGAAAGAGAAAGAGCCAAAGAAAATGTCAGGCTCATCTGTGAATGCAACAATAAAGTAAAAAGTTAAAAAACTTGAAAAAATGCAAGTTACCAAAAGAGAAAACTGAAATATTGAAGCAATCTAAGAAATCGTCGGCAGACGGAAAGGTCTCAAAACTGGCGGAAGGAAGATTTCATGTCACGATTAAAATCCTGTTCAGTGCAAGGAACTACGGCAGGAAGCGTTGAAACGGTTATTATTATAAGGATGAAACTGATACATCTTTAGATGTGCAGAGAAAGGCGGGGGAGTGCCCACGACATGTATTCTATGTGAAGGTTCCGGTTTTCGACTAAGGTATCACGGAATTGTTTTTCTGAAAACGAATTTCGAAGGACTGAAGGAAAAGTAAAAGAATTTTAAAAGAAGTAATAAATATCAGAACTTGTTGGGACTTTCTATTAGATATCTTCAAGATTTGAAAAAGGCAAAAATGCTAGATGCAATCACTTAATTCACTTTTTAGTTAAAATACCATTGGTACTGATATTTGGTCTTCGCTGAGTTTTCCAGATTGCATAATTATCTATCCAGGAAAATTCGCAGCAATCTCTTCTAAAATTTTATGAATTTGGGGGATTTCTTATTTTTAATGTGTGAATACAGCTGAAACAACATTCCTCAAGAAAACTCTCTCAAGTAGCATATTTCATTAGTAAAACCGAACTTCGTATTGTTAAGCATCCGTTTTGAGATCATGTAGTGTATATTTTACTTAAAATATAAAAGAGTTTCAGATTTCAGATTCTTCCTTGCAAAAATATCTAGTTTAAAAGTTAGCCTTTAATTGAATTTCGAAAATTATTTATAGAATCTATTGGAAGAGATAAAGAAAGGGAGCAGGAAGTAAGGTTGCCAAAAAGCTTATCCAATTTCAAAACAATAATGTAAACTAAAGAGAATCCATGTAACTTATGTAACTAAATTTGTTTCCGGCGATCTTTACTGAAATGGCTTTTTGTATATTCAGAAATCAACATTTGGGTAGAATCACTAATGACTGCTGACAACTGGGATTTAACAGAATGTGAAATATTCGTAAAAGCTTTTAAAAATCATTTTCTCACCAATAACGAATTTAGGAAAATGTTGTAATGAGAGAAACCAAATTGAATTGGTGAAAGTGTCATCGCAAGCTACTGTCAGAAAGAAATTGGACGACGACTAAAAGTATTTGAAGTTCACTTACCTGAAATTTACTGAACATTCATGATAGTTTGAAGAAGTCAATATCATTACAATTCGATTTTATGATGTAATCATTAGCAATTCTGTGATGTGCAACTTTCTTAAATTTAGGATTGTTTGATATTTTACAATTACTGAAAATTCTGATTAATTTACATGTCGTTTTGATTCAAAAAACGAATAAATTTTAAATATTTCCACTTCGCTTTCTTGCTAAAATGTTTTGTGAAAATTTATCTCTGGGAAGTTATCTCTGCAAGCGATTTCAATCTGTATCAGTTCATTTATTTTTCATTCAGTCCTATGTCCCTGAAGGTCACTGTCAAGGTCATAGCATTCTCACCATTAATTTCGTGGTTGAAATAACGTTATATTTTCAGTCTTTGTTTGAGTAAACCGATTCATCCGTTCTTTCGCGATCATTGTCGATCAATGCAAGGTTGTTTTAGCAAATTAGCTTTCCTTAATTACAATTTAAATTCAAAACTAATTGTTTGCTAAACAAATTTATTTCAATATTTTTAACTGAAGAAAACTATGTCATTTATTTTTTTCAATTTTAAAAATATATAAGATAAAGATTTCATAGTATCCAATTTCTTGTCGATTTTGTTTAGGTAAGATTTGGATTGCTAATTAATGAGGAGTCAATTTATTAGAATTTTTGTTTTATGCAGAGAAAAGAAATGAATAAAAAGCAATTGAAAATGTTAAAATTTATTCATTCTCAAATACTTCTAAAATTCTCCGCGAAATTTCCTAAGACAACTGATTTGAATTAGCTAATAAAAAAAACTCCGCAAATAAATTAAAATTTTTCAGCAACAAGAAGGAGATTGATATTTCTAACTTCTGCAGTAATTTTATCTCTCTTAGTGTTATTAATAACAAATTGGAACTTTTACGATATGCATGATTCTAATCGTTTCGATCGATTATCAGTATTTCAAGTAACTCGAATTTTTCCACAAGGAGGTTCTTTTTTTCGATTTTCTTTGGAGAATTAACATTGAATTTTTTTTAAAGAATCGAAATTAGGATAGAAGTAAATATGAAGTGGAAAATGACAAAAAATGGCCGACATAGAAACTGTTTTATGATTTAAGAATTTTCAAGAAAACCTTATCTATAATTAAAGTCAGCACTAAACTTTCATGCTTATTTTTCTCCATAGTCCAGGTGAAGAAGTAAGATTTGATCAACCTTGGGCTCTGCCAAACTTAAAAATCATTCAGAACATAGAAGACATCAATCAAAGTGGGCGCTATATAATAAGTAACTTTTCGTGGAGCCCAGGTGAACTTTGCTTCAGACTCCCTACAAAACTTGACTGATAAAAGTGCTTTTTCAATATTGGGAACATAAAATTTACGATTGTTGATACAGAAGTGATGTGTTTTACCTAAAAAAACGAATACTTTTTTATGTTTTAAAACTTAGTGGAAAAACTTTTGCATGAAGCAAAATTGAATTTCGTCTTCTTATGTCGCAATGATTTGCTAAAGCTATCAATGCAAAAATGACATGCATTGAACCAGAAAATTTTATTTCAGGATTGGGTAATTTAATGTTCCAGTATGCATCTTTACGAGCAATAGCTGAGCTATGTGATGCGAAATTAATTGTCCCTGTTAAGTGCACATTACGACGAGGCTTCAGATTGGATGCAGTTATAGTGAGCAATGATCTGAGTGATGAACTAATTCGGCGATATAGCTCAAATGAGCGTCACTTTGCTGTTTGTTTAAAGATCTCAAACAGTTCCAAAAAACTTACAAATAAAACGAAAATTTTTATCTTTTTTAGATCTTTCAAACTTAATTTCGAGCTTTTAAAAAATTTATTCGCAAAAATATCTTAAATATAATATACTTTTTGTCATGTTGCAAATATTATGGAAAAATTGTTGATGAATTATTCACAAATCAAAATTTCGAATATATTTCGGGATATCTTCAATCATATCATTACTTTCATCCCAAACAGGTAATTTATATTATTCTTCAGTTCTTAATTCGTTTAAGCCATATGTGAAGAAACCAGCAATTAATTGCATTTAATGATTTTACCCAATCTCTCAAATTCATATTATCGCTTTTAATTTCTGTCGTATATAATGCTATCACCGTTTCATTATTTTTATTTTATTATTGTCTCCATTCATCAATAATAGCACGAATTGAAAGATAAACTAAACTGATTTTAGGAGGATTTGATTCGTAAGCAGTTCACCTTTTTACCCGAAATTATCGAACGAGCAGATAATTATCTAAAAGAAGCTAAATACGAGAAACTGGATGCGCAAACTACAGTTATCACGGATCTTAACAATCATCCTGACCAAATAGATATCACTGAAGATTTTCATGGTATCTTTCTTATCAGTTTTATGATAACAACTGAACTGTTCTTTACAAATTTTAAAGCATGCATAGAGGTAAAAGATTGCTATGAAATCTTGATTTTCAATAACTACAGGTTATGTATACGTTGGAATACATATACGACGTGGTATAGATGTTACAATGAATAGTCGGAATATAAAATACGGCCATACAGTTATCACGAAAGATTATGTCAGAAATGCAATGGATTATTTCAGGTTAGTAAGATGGGACCAACTCAGATAAGATTACATTAAAGTTTACTATAATCAGCACTGTAAACTATTATCCATACCATATATTTTTCTACTTGTTTCAATTAAATAGCATCATGAAACTTTTAAAAATTAGAGTTCAAACATTGTTTAAATATTTTAATAAAAAGCTTTTTGAAGACGATAGTTATCATCTCTCATTTCTTTTTCACTTATCCTGAATAATTACTGCTCTTTCATTTTGGTTATTAAAGAATGATGACGTAGTTGGGAGCAAATGAATTTTGCACTAAAATAAGGTCAATGTGTCTAAAATAGACATTAATTTCTGCTTATTAGTGTCATGAAATTACAGATCAAAATTCGAAAAGTTGATATTTGTAATAAGCACTGATAATGAGTATTGGGTTAAGACAAATATCAATCATACTCGTAGAGGTTAGTATTTGTTAAAAATTGTTGTTAAGTTTATATTCCATATTTCAACGTAATTAATTCATTAACGTGTCACCGCTTTATTCTGTAATAAATGAATTGAATTCCTTTGAAATGTCTTTATCGAATAAGCACTATGGATTGGAAAAACGAAAAAAGAAAAAAAAATCGCAGTTATTCTTGCAAAAACTTCATATAGAATATTGCCAACATATTAATTAAAGAGCTAATTCGCATTTAATTAGTTCATATTCCAAAATTAATAAATGCGAAAGAAATAAAAATAATTTAAGGTGAAATCTATATCGTATCATCGGGTTATCGAGAAGTCGATATGGCAACACTAGTTCGTTGTAATCATACGATAATGAGTACTGGTACTTTTTCTTGGTGGATTGCTTATCTGACAAATGGTACAACAATATACTATAATGATTGGCCAAAACATAATTCAATACTGGAGAAAATGATGAAGAAAGACGAGTATTTCCTAAACAGTTGGATACCAATGTGATGATGCCTGAATCTTTCCTTCTTCATTTGATTAGTGACAGATTACAGTAACTATCGAAAGTGGAATTCAACCAAATATTGAAAAAGATTATTTATTCTTAACTTCAAAGAAGTGAATTTTCTCATATTTGTTGATTGAGAATTGCTGCATGCCGCTATAGTATTTTGAATGTTTTTCGATTCATCCCACTTGTTGGAAAATTCTAACGCTCAACGGAATTTATTTGAAATTAACTCAGCGCATTGTTCTCAAGCTGGCTGTTAACAGTCTTATTAAAGTTAATATACTTTTTTGTAATTATCAATAAGTAAACAAGAGATGATATTTTCATTTGATAGTCTTTCAGTATAAGATTTGTCTCGAAAAGTTATTTTTCTCTTACTACGATTTCAGAGTTTCTTTGTTGAAAACATTCGCAAAATTTAAATTTCATTTCTCCCATAAGATAATAAAATTTTTTAGTTGTAAAATCTTAAAACTCAATGGTCTGTTTCCGTAATTTTCATGTATATAAAAATTTTCTTTGTAACTAAATTAATCAAGAAAAATTCTTTCAACTCATCACAAATGATTGAAATTTTTCTTTTCTACCCTTTTGAATACTTTTTTCCTCACTTGTTTATTCAGATCCGTGGTAAATTCAAAGCAATTTCACAGCCTAGAATACAACATATAAACTTGTTAATTTAATTTTATTATTCATTTATCATTTCCAGTTTTACTTAGAATTACTAAAGACGTTCATTTAATCGTTGCAATGTTTCATTTTTTCTGTAAAATTATCCCTTCACTTTTTCTCTCATCGTTTGCAAAACTTTCATGGAGAACGATATTAATTACTTTTCAAATCATTCGGTCGAATTCCAAGAGATTAATTTGGAGACTTTTATGCATCTTATATATAACCGCATGTAATAGGAAAGATTGTTCCTTTTCCTTTTAAATTGGGTTAAAATCCTTTTAACCCAATTTAAACTTATGCTGCTAGTGACTACCAATGAATTGGAAGATTTCTATTAAGACGAATCTCAAAATGGATCTTGCAGGAGATGCATGTTCATTTTGAATATGATACTTAACAAGAGTGGCTTAGAGGATATGTTCATCAATTTTACATGCTCAGTAAAATCGACAAAGCAATCAGTTAATTATTGAGATTTGAAAATTGAATCTTTCGGAGACGCATATTTATGGGAAAATATCGTATTTTATTCAATCTATTTTTTCAATTGCTCTCAAAGTAAATGTGTTTAGGGAAACTAGACGAGAAACACAGATCTGCCACGGATATTTTTTGTACCAAAAAATTTTCTGAGTTTTGCAAACCATCTCAAGAAATCACTCATTTATACTTAATAAAAGATAAAATTTCTGAATATTCAACTCTGAATTTCTTTTACGACTAATTGAAAAAGTCGAAGAAATGATCCATGGATTAAATAGGCTGATGTTGTTTTAGTTAAGAGAATACTTTGCCTTGTATATTTTCCAACCAAATGCCAAGTACATCAATTCTACTCGATTGCTGTTTCGCATTACTTGTTCACATGCTCAGAAAACAACAATCTTGTCTGAATTTTACTTCTATTTCTAAATTTGTTCATTATTAGAGAATAAATAAGTAACTATTTATTTATCTCATCATTATCATTTTATCATCATTATTCTGTTGTAGCGTCTAAAGGAAGAGATGGTAAATCAATGTCCGGCATAATAGGATCCACATTGAATAATGTATCGTCTTCATTTTCCTGAATGAAAATTTAATTTTAACATGGTAATGAGAATTTCAAAAATGATTTTAAAGATCGGAACTGCATAGCCATAGCTACTAATAGGAAACATGATACTTACTGTATTCAAGTGTTAACATCATATTTGTTAATTTTATTTTTTGCTTTAAAACAATGATATTAAAATGTTAAATACTTTTTCTATCTTATTTCTCGGTTTTATTTCAGGCACGCCGTATGGCAGCTTCAAATTTACATCACCATTTTTTTTTTCCAGCGGTATTTCTGAAGGAGTACTGCAAACAGTTGCAAAGTTTAGCATGAACTTGAGTTATGAATTCAACAATGAATTTAAAATTACTCATCCCTATCTGCGTTCAAAGTTATTTTATTTGCATTCTAAATGATTGAGAAAAATGGCGCAGAAACATTGCAACTAAAAATTTCATTGGTGCCTTTATCTTTCATACAATTTAATTGAAAATGAAAAATTAACTGTGTCACTGAAGCGCTGATTCCAGGTGAATAATAATTCGAAATTTCAAATTTCGAGTTTTCAAATATTTCTCGATCAACAGGACTTTTAATCATCTTTATCTTCTTTCTTCGCTAAACATAAGAATAATAAGCAACCACATGTTACTACTTAATATTTACGATTCTTCGAGTATCTCAAATTCACATTGAATGCAGAAAAAAAATTAATTTCTGGAATGAACGATTAATCAAATAATCAATCCACCTGCTGGTTATGCAGTTATCATAGGTTAACTTATGTATATAATGCAGAGATATTTATGCTTTTAAGAAGTACAACGTATTTCTTCCTACAATTGGTAATAACATCGTTTAAATTTTAAATTATAAAACTTGTTAAAAAATATAAAGTAATCGATCACCAATATGTTATTCCTATTTAAATATCATGAACGTTAATTGCCTAGGTTTAACATTCGTCAATATAAAACTACAGTGTAGGATAACTTCTTGAAATAATTTATCTGAATATTTTCTGCTGCTTGAATAAGCGTACTTTCCGGAAATTTCAAACATCATCAAAACAAAGCAATATGTCCCCCAGCAAATGCCAAATATCAGTGCCAGTGGTACCTTGGCCAAAAAGTGAATTAAGTGATTAGATCAATCCATCTAGCACTTTTGGCCTTTTTCAAATCTTGAAGATATCTAACACAAAGTCTCAACAAGTTCTGATATTTATTGCTTCTTTTAAAATTCTTTCATTTTTCCTCCAGTCCTTCGAAATTCGTTCTCAAAAAAACAATTCCATGACACCTTAATCGGAAACCAGAATCTTCACATAAAATACATGTCGTGGGCACTCCCCCGCTTTTCTCTGCACAATTAAACATGTATCAGTTTCATCCGTGTAATAATAACCGTTTCAACGCTCCTCGTCGTAGTTTTTTGCACTGAACGGGATTTTAATCGTAACATGAAATCTTCCTTCTGCCGTTTTGAGACCTTTCTCTCTGCCGACGACTTCTTTGATTGCTTCAATATTTCAGTTTTCTTTTTTGGTGACTCGCATTTTTTTAAGTTTTTTAACTTTTGCTTTTTTGTTGCACTCACAGATGAGCCTGACATTTTCTTCGGCTCTTTTTCTTTCTTTTGCACTCCATTCGTGGATTTCTTTGTCGTCTAAAATTTATGAAATTCATTAGATTTAAATAGCTGATTACTCGCACTGTGTATTAAATATTGTTGACAAGCGTTGGAGTAATATTGCTATAATTAACCGTTACATTCTAATATTTTGTTGTCAGATTTAACAGATTTTTGATTTATTCAATTTTTAAAACATCGCTTTCCTTCAAAAGTTTGAATGAATAAATTTTTTCAAAATTATTATTTCATTGTTTTTTTAGAGTATGAATCTCATACATGTTTATATGACAAAATATTATTCGAAATGTAAACACTGTTTGCTCTTAATTTATAAACTTCTAGCTTTTTAATGGAAAATATTATAAATAAATGCTGAAATCATTATTATATCTTAATATCACATGAAACTTTTTCAGTACACTTATTTCTTCTAAAATAGACAGACCATTCTTGTATTGGTGATGACAAGTGGAGTTGTATAACACGACACAGCTTTGTGGTTATGAAAAACAATAATCTGACCGCATTTAAAGTAATGGTTTTAAAAAGGAACATATGTTCAATAAAGTTCTACAAATGTAAATTTACGAAAATTTGAATCTTCAAGAAATAATGCAAATTTTTGAGAATTGAAAATTTTCGTGCTGTTATTACAATTAGAAATGTTGAATTTTTTTAGAAATAGCAAAGCTTTTTTTCAATTACTTTCCTCCTTTTGCAATAAGATTGATACATCTTAAAATTACTTTCATTTGTCTCATCTATTGGTAAATTCAACAATTCAACGTTGAGACATCTTTTATATGGAGAAAAATTTTGCTATTTTTTTGCTAACTTCGTTAACTAAATAAATGGACGAGGAAGCTTAAACAGCAGTTTTAGGCAATACACTGGAAGCATTGGTTTCGAGTTAGATAAGCAATTCTAAAAATGGTAAACGAATGATTCTCAAATTGGAGCGATATTTGCATTCTAAAATTCATAAATGTAAAAAAAAAAACAACTTTTATTCGAAGGTACAAATGGATGGATCAGTGAGCAGATACATATCTATAAGTCACATGACAAAAATGAATGATTAATAAAAGAACTGGCGCATGAGGATTTCTGCCTATAGTTCCGAAGCAAAACATAAATTGATTGATTGGAAAAAAAATAATGGAACGCTGAAAATGCTGGAAATGTTTCATTTTTTTCCATATGTAACAGAACAATTGGCTTTACAGAGTTTAAGTTCAGTTCTAACTTCTTGTAAGACTGTTCTGCGATTCAATGCAATTTATGTAGCTTTTTATGTAGAAATATTTCATCTGCTAAACAATTAGTTTTAAATTTAATTAGAGTTAAAAGAATAAATCATTTGATAAGAACAAAGTTTAGCAAGATATTTGAGGAGGATAAAAAATTTTTAGCTCAGCGTAGAAGAAGAGATATATGATTAGGTTTCAATAATTTTCACTTATTTTTCAAACTATAGACGTTTAAAGAAACATTTATGAAATAAACTTTTAATTGCAGTATTCGATCCCTGTTATGTAATTCACTCTCCTTTAAACAGAATCTTTTAATTTGATTGTTTTATTGAAGATGTTTGAAGTTGTGTAGTTTCACGAACTCTCGCCGTAACTTCTAAGACCTTCTCAATTCCGTTGCTCTAAATTACTATTACTGTAAATAAATAAGTGTTATTAATTGTTAAAGATTGGGACTGTAATTAAAAAAACTAAAGCTCTCATCACGAAATATTTCTACAAAATAAATTTTTTATGTAATACTAAAATTCTTTGATTCCTATTAAAAAATTCCTTTGTAGAAAGGCGCTATAGGCGATACAAATTCTTTTTGTAGAAAGACGACGTCCTGTCTGTTTTCATTATATCTGATTTTTTGTTGCTGTAAAAATAAAAATATTACTGAATATGTCATAAATTCAAATATGAATTCACGTTTTAGGAGCTGTAATGCGTATCGATTCTAACTGCACCGCCGATGTTGCAGTCGAGGAAACGATATCTTCCATTTCGGCAATCTCTTTTGCTGTTTCTATGGCATCAACCAATAAAACCTTCCCATCCCTAAATTATTTATACCCTCATTGATTTTTTTTTTTTGGCAGTTCTGTAATGTAACTTGAAAGTGGATCCATTAAAGGTTAAAAGAAAAAAATCGAACCGTGGAGAAATTCCAGTTAAAAAATTGTTCTTATTGCCAGCACTACTAGTAGTAGCTATATCAGGTTCACTTTGTTTCCGTTGGAATGTTTCTTTACCATGAATGAATGATTTATGCTGTTCCAAGTCATCAAATGTTCGTCCTCTACAAATTGTTCACTTTCTAATCCAATACAAAACATTTTACTTTAATTCTTTCACATAATTATTTATTCAAGAATGCTTCAAAATTTCAGGTAAAATAATTACAATCATTTTGGAAAAGGGTTTGAGAGCAATGAAAGATGAAAAGCCATGAATAATTTCGAATGATTCAAATATTTGATTTATTATATTTTTTAAATAAACTATCTATTCCATCATGAAATGAATGAGAGAGCGCTTTGAAAGAAATTTTAAAAGTTGAAAGTTGATTAAAAATTTTAAAAATATGGGCAACCAAACTGTCATCGATTGGTTGCCCATATTTTTTCATTAACGATCTTTTCCTTCAATTTTTTTTATTAAAACAAAAAAATTATTGCTCTGGCAACATGGTACCTGTAGCCACACTTTGAACATTGCAAATTATATATAGCTTGAGGATATGTGTGCGTGATATTCGTCCGTGGTATTTCAGAAACAGCAGAAGTGACACGATTTACATCTTGTACATGACGGCTTATATGCTTTTCGAGCATTGCTGGGCTTTTTGACACATGGCGACAAAATGGACACTTCCGTGAACCTAATGAAAGTTAAATCATTCATTATAATTTGTATCATTCCAGGAATAAATAATCAAGCCATTAGGATGTTATCCAAATTACTCAACAAATTTTAAAATTTTACCAAATAATAGAATTTGACGAATTAGAAAAACGCTTATTTTTTTAATATGAAAAAACAGTAAAAATACCTAAATCGATATTATCCGGTAAAGGAATATGATGCCGATAGTATTTATGGAAATGGATGTATCGCGCCTCTCGTGTTCTAAACGGACAACCTTTTTCATCACATCTGATAGGTGAATTACGATGGTATATGGTAACATGGTATGATACCGAATTATAGCGACCATAAACTTTGTGGCATACTGTACACATATAACCATTTGGTACTTGTTCGATGTATTTCTTATTACGGCACCAACCTGAAATTAAATGGGTCAAAAAAATTGCAAGCTAAAATTCAGCTCCTTGCATTATCAATTAAAGCTATATAAAAATTATTTATGAATTTTTTGACTATTTAAACATTCTGATTAAACTGGAAGAAACAAAAGATTTCAACCTTCTTTCTCATTTGCTGGAAGGACAAGCTCAGTGGATTTTTTGGAACTTCCCGTTTGTTCTTCTGGGGACGATTTTTTCGCTGATGCACTGAAAAAAAGAACTGAAATGAATATTCAATCTAAACTGGATTAAAGAAAATAAATCGCGGGATGATATTAAAATTGGAAATAAAGCAATAGCATTTACTTTTAGTTTCGAATTCAACAATACAATTCAGATGACGAAAGTCAATCAAAACAATTGAAACTTTCAACTTGCAAAGATTTGAAACTGAAATATTGGTAAATTATTTTTTACCTAAGCAGTGTATTGCTTATTAAATCATTTTCAGCCCAGATTTCCGAAGATTTTTGAATTTCTTTCTTCGTGGTTATCGATGAACAATAGCGTTGTTTTGTTAAATTAGGCGAATTTGAATTTCCTGCAAGTCTGAATCCCCTTAAAAGCTGTTCGAATATTTTGATATCTATTATAGACAATTAGTATTTCTACAAACTATAAACACTTTGTCACAGATGCATCAAATTGTCTATTTGGCGGTAAAATGCTTAAAATTATTGACTGGGGAATAAAAAAAAATTATTTTTTCACTGAAACTGAAATTCCCCGACAAAAGATATACTTTTAGATTGGAATGACAATGATAGGTCAGCAATGGCTGTTGAACAATTTCCATAAATTTCGAAGTTAAAAGAAATGTGATAATGAGTGCTTACTGGCCATAATATTATATTGTCTTGTAAAAAAATTGCCTTCATCAAATTGAATGGACAGAAATAGTTTCACAAGTTCTGCCACTTGCATTTCTACCATTGGAATTTGACATATCCGAGACACTTGCAACACCTGCAAGAATAGTTAAAAGAATGATTTGATGCAGAAAAAGCAGAATATTGCATAAAGAAAACAAAAGATTTTTTATAAAAAAAATTTATGAAACTGAAATGTCAGTAAACATAAAAATTAAAAGCCGCGCCTGGAACGGATGTACGGTACCAAATGCAAGTACCCCGGTATAAAGGTACCGCAGAATAACCCTGAAAGCTTGTCCGGCATTGATAATAGTACCGAGGTAAAGCTCAATTGTTGGTATATTCTGTAATACACCATTGTTCCTGTCGATTGAATAAACACCATTGAGGATTAGTTCACGAATGTGTGGCGAAAAGAACGCTAGTAGGAATTTATTTGCTAATACTTGTTCTTCTGAAAATTAAACTTTATACTCTTATCTTTCACTTCTTAATGTTAAATTTTCCTCATTTCCTCATATTACTTTCTTTTGAGCATTAATTAAGTTTAATATATAATGTCAATTCCTGCTTTTTCATTTTTTGGAGTCTAAAATTTTCAAAATTTTACTGTAACTCACGCGTAATATTAATGAAATAAAATATTATTTGAAAGAATACCATTTCTATGTTCATTGACCGAATCAACCGTCACGATACGTATACAGATATCATTGAAAAAGGGTGGTTGCATAAATGCAGTGATAGCCTGCTGAAGTTGGGTCTCTTTCTTTCTATCCGGATCATTGCTATCCGGACTGTCGCACATGTTTGAGTAGGATTGCTCACGTCTAAAACAGTTTTTGTAACTTTTACAATTTGTACATAAATTCAACGCATGTCAGAAAAACTGACCATTATTTAAAATTAAAATATCATGTCTTAAACTTTAATCCATAAAAACGGCAATTACCTCTAGGAGCTATTTTCTCCATAAAAAGTTACTTTAAATAACTTAGCATGCTATCGATAAATGCGCTTACCTATCAGAAAGTTAGTTTTGGTACTCTTCCCGTTCAATATATTTAGAAAATAATACTGAAACTAAAACCGATGAAGGACAAACCATCCAATATCTTGAAATGCCAATATCTCCTCCAGAAATGTTCATCATTGCTTCATTGCACTTGAAACAACAATGAGCAAAAGGCCAAAGTGATGATCGTAGGGAAACATCAAATTACTTTCTTTCTTAATGCTAACTTAACAATTCTCGAAATGTCAATAATTTTCACAAATTTTAAAGAAAGAAATCCATTTCCAAGAAAAAAGACCCTCAAAAGTGTTTAAACAAGGCGAAATTTGTTTTTCAATTAATTTCTAACATCAGCAGGAGCAATATCATGCAGTAAAACGAGCAGGTTTTCGTGACAAAAAATGAGCTTACTATTTTCCTAGAGGATGTTTACCTTTTCACCAACAGCAAAATAATTTACTTAAAAGAGGAAAAACAAGAAAAATAGATACTCAAGACCATTGTGCATGTAGATGTCTGTCACGTATATGTGTGCATGTGTGTTTGTATGTGCGCAATTATTTGGGTAGTCGAAAATGCCATAAATAAACTGTTTAAAAAAACATTTTTTCTTGTCGTCAAATTTTAATTTAGCAATTGAAACGTTGTGCTGAAATTGTTTCTTTCATGAATGAGTGGAAATAACCATAATAATAATTTGATCCGATATTTCATCACTACAGTGAAATAGTAATAATTGACATGAGTTAAATATTGTAAATGATGAATAACTTTTTATAATTAAGCACTTCAAATTAATATTAGAGTAGATTTCATAGTTAAACCACAACTTACAAAAATTTCATTTTATCAAAAGTTGAAATCTCAACTATTTGGTTTTAATTTTGCAGCTAGTACGACGATTTCAACTCCGATATTTATTATCAATAATTGAGTCGCATGTATTAGAGCTACAAATACAATAATTATTATTAAATTACCAAAGGAAATCAGAAATAAATTCTCTTTTTCATTGTTTATGTTGCAGTTAGCAATAACAATTACAATTATTAACAATTATAAATAAAATATCACTTTAG
The DNA here is from genome assembly GCA_029876185.1 of Mansonella ozzardi. Classification (NCBI taxonomy): domain Eukaryota; kingdom Metazoa; phylum Nematoda; class Chromadorea; order Rhabditida; family Onchocercidae; genus Mansonella; species Mansonella ozzardi. The sequence goes on along the minus strand of JARVGP010000509.1, from coordinate 10,647 downwards.
TAAGAAATAATTTGCAAACGACAGAGCTAAGCATTATGATCCTACAAACAGTAGATTCACTAAATTTCCAAGTTAATTTTTGCTATAAAACTTGCTCAAGTTGTTTCAATCTTTCAATGATCAAAAAATGTCGACTTACATCTGATTATCTGAAGACAATTGACTACTTGAAGTTGCAAAAATTGACATATCAAAAATTAGATTTAAAATTGGTTTTTTATAATAAATTTCAGCAAATTAGATATGACACTATACATTGTGTTTCCTTGATTAGTATTTTATTACAGCATCACAATTATCTTTTCCCCTACTTATAAACTTTTAAAATGCTCAATGATTAAGCTAAAAAGAAATTTACATTGGCATATCGAAATAAGTTTTATGCAAGTCTATCAGATAATCTATCAGATGTTTGCTGCATTTTGAAAAATTCTTGATTTAAAAATTTTGCAAAGTGTGACAATGAATTCAGCAACAAAATTTTAAAGAAATAACTGCCAGGACGTTTGTTAATAAAATTTTCTTGCTCGAACTTACCTTAATTTTTTTCTTGATTCGCATCGAAGTCATTTTTTTCCACTCCATTTTCCGCATTATTTTTAACGAATTTTGTCACAGAGAAAGTGCAAGTTGCAATTTAAAATGAAACATTTTCAAAAGACACTGAACGAATAAGATATTGGGAGATAAGTATTGGAACTGGAACTTGTTGCTTAATTCAAAATTAATTCCACAAATTAATTATTACGGAACAAAAACAAATATATTTACTAGTTTTGATCGTTTTACAAAAAATCTTGCTTCAGTTTCATGTAAAAAAAGTAGAGCAAGCACGGCGTGGCAACCATGGCATTTTGAAATCCACAAATATTTATAAGTTTTAAGAGATTTTATTTATTTGACTCTAAAGAAAGATTAATGCAGAAAATTGCGAAACGAAAAAGTTACGAGATCCATGTATACCACTGAATTCTTACTTCACTGCAATAAAGTTCTTACTCAATAGCCAATGTATTAGCAAGTAATTACAAATAAAATCATTTTGATCTGAAAAGTAAGGAACTAAATGATTAAAGAGGAAGTTTTCATATTCCTCATTATTGTATGCTCAAAAAATGTTCTATAAGCAAATATTCTATAATACAGTATAATTCAAAAATGATTTGATGAAATATTTCGGCGGTTAGTTTTTGTAATTTTAGAAAAAGAAAGCTTCCATTCGCATGCTTATTCTATTCTCAATCCTTCGCCAAAGTGAAATCTTGAATTTGCTTTTACAGTGTCACTTTCATTTTATACTAAAATTTAATCCATGAGCCAACGATTCGTTTCTCTGCTATTTTTCAGCAACTTTCATTTGCATATTCTTCAGACTTGCAACTAAATGCTTAATTCTGAATGTTTCAGATAAAAACACTTCCAATTAGACAAATAGTTTCAATTAGAAAGTTTCAATTAGACGAATAATCAAACAATCATTTTCTTTTGGATTTATTCACAAAACTTGTTATATTGCTTTAAAATTTAATTGAATTGCTTTCTTTAAACAGAATCTGCATGCATGAAATTGACAATTCGAAGTAACTGTTAGAGAAACTTCAAAAGCTACAAACAGTTTGAATAAATAACGAATTAGAATCTTAAACTATGCTAAAGGTTATATTGACAATAAGTTTTTTCATGTTTCAATTCCAGGTAAAATTAAAAATTAGAATCGATTCTTCGAATTGTCAATGTAATGTGGCGCAAGGACCACTATAATGTGATGACTTTTCGCAAACAGATCACTTCATTCTCATTGTTAGCTTTTATACTTTTAATTATCTGCAAAAAGCAAGAAAGGCAGGAAGAATTTTGGAAAATTAGCAAAAAAAATTTGTGAAAAAATTAAAAAATTTTTCCAAGAACAAAAAGAAATTTCTCCATATTTCTTCTTCAGACATTAACTGGAGAAATTTTAAAAAGAATATCATGCAAAATGTAGCAACATGTAGCATTTCCCCGTCGTTTAGTGCAAATGACAGCATCGTTGCAAAGCAGGTACCGTACTCTGAAGCACTTATTATTTGACAAGAGTAGCAAAATGAAACATTTCCAGTGTTGCCAAATGTTCGTTGCATGTCCTGTCTGCTAAGCAGGAGAATTCAGGCTGATTGCTGTAGAAAAATGTATCGGACGATATTTTCATATCCCAAAAATGGTAAACGTATAAAGGATAATACTCTGCTAGGAGCCCAAATACATGAATCATCGCGAGGATTGGAACATTTAGATATCATCTTTGATGAAACAGAAGAAAAAAGTTTCCCTTTCATGATCGGATAAAAAATGCCAAAAACAATGAATATGCGCCCCTTGACCTTTTCGGAATTTTTTTTCCTTCAACAAACGTAAGCAGGAAAAAATAAAACCAATTGCAAACAATTCTTGCTTTAATTTTGAAGGAATGTTTGCGTAAATTAAATAAGCGATCTCTTAATCTCGTACCATAAATTAATTATTGATACATAAGATGATCGGTGGAAAAATCATTCCACTAAATATGAGAAAGATCACTGAACAATAGAGATCAACCAAAAAAGCAATGCTGGATAATAACATAAAAAGCAATATCGGTCGCAGTGCCGGGATGTGTCTGCTGATGAAAAGACTGCTTAATGAAGCAGGAGTGAACCGCGTAGAAAATCAAAGCGGTACTTTTCTGGAGTGGGAAGAGTGGCGGTAGTGGCCCATAAGCTTTGAAAGCCATTAATTCCTTCGCCGCTTTTTCCCCTTTTGCCTACAACAAAGTATACATTGTGAACGCCTTATTGTTATATCAAAAATCTACGGTAACCTGTATGTAATGCGAAGGTTTTTTCCAATCAGAAGCTGAGAAAAAAAAAACCCAAAAATTATTCCTTTTATCTTGCATTCAGCTATCTCATACCTTTCTCAAATGCAGAGCAAAAGATCTCTTCATACTTCGTTTTATTGGTCCCTTCTTGCAAATCCAAATATGGCAAGAATAGAATTCTTGAATATAAAATTTTACATTTGACTATCTTCATTTATTTCATCGGAAGATGTTATAAAAATTTGAAGCCCATATTTCCGAAGTATCATTTCTCGAAATTTTTCCACTCTCAGCAACAGAAAGATGCATGCAATTTTATTGCAAATACTTTTTATCAAAGAATTAATCTCGTTTTTCAGTACTTTTTATTAAGTGAAAAATTAGTAGCAATAGACATTGGTCCTCAGATATAAATAGCTATCCCTTGTTATGTCACATTCGTTTTTCATCTCTTAAAGCAAAGAACTACTTTTAAACTTTTTGAAAACGATTTTGACAGAATTGGACGGAAGAAGATTGTTAGCTATGAAGTTAGCAGTCAGTATGATACTTGAAATTTTCAGATACTTCAAATATCCATAATTTCATTATTTTTTCCAGCAATACATCCTGTCGATTTTTCATTATTGTCCTTGCACTCAGTTGCATTGACTTAAAAACACTAACAAGCATGGAACATTAGTCAATATTTTTATACATTTTAAAATCAGCGAAGGTCTTTTTCAATTTATTACAGTGCATAAGTGTTCCCAATGGCATGGCAAACAAATCAAGTCTATTATAATCATGTCAGGACTGGTTTAAAGTGGTACTATAGAAATGTAATTGAAATGCCATTTGTCGCACCTTTTTCCCTTTCTTTAATTCGAAAAAGAAAAGTAAAAGTCATTCAAAGAAAATATCTTGAAGCAGTTTGATACGCTTCTTTTTATCGTGCAAATTGTTTCATTCCAGAGCATAACTGTATTTTTTAGAAAAAGAAAAAAGTGCAAGTTATTGAAAGAAGTGAAGGCTTAAATAATAAGCCAAGTTTTGGATAGACTATTTTTCCATTTTTTTTTTTAGCGAAAGAATCATTTCAAACGATGGGATTCATGAGAAATCGTGAACTCGTGATCCATGACTTCTTGAAATGTAAAGTTTGAGAACTTTTAAGAGAATGATTCTATCTGTCATCAACTAGAATTGCTCATCTATAAACATTTAACATGAATATAATTAACATAATTTTAGCACAGATGGAGCCAAATTTTACCTAAAGAAAATAATTTGAAAAAGGAAAAACAACCTAACAATTTATTAACCACTAATTGAATAAGCAGTAATTTTAATTCATCCATTTGAATGCAATAAAACTTTAATAATAAAATAAATGCATAAATTGTTGACAAAGACGTTGAATAAAAGTCAACAAAATACTAGCAAATATGGCATGCTTGATTCTTTGAAGCATAAAATGACAATAGCGTATTGAGAGAGTATTCGAATAAAAGAAGAGATTTAGATTTCTTAAAGGAAATGAATTGTTAATGCTTTTATGGTGATATAAAACGGATAGTCTAGCAGACAGTTAAATAATGATTTGATTAAATCAATGAAAAAAAGACATCTGCAATTTGGCAAGGAAAAAAGTGTACCGTTTAAGGAATGGAATTTATGCATGATTTTAAATGCTAAATGCATTTTTGATGATTGGTATGATGAATTCTGTGATGATCATAGTCTGCTATCAAAATGCTATATGAATTCTTTCAAACATTTCCTCAATTTCATTATCGCCTGACCCTCCTGCTGATGTCTCATACCGGAAATGATTGTTTTTCGTGTTAAATTGGTGATTATTTTTGTGAATAATTAAGCAACAGCATCGATTAGCTTTAATGAATTTCAGTTCTGCGTCGGAAAGAAATACATTCTGATGCAAAAATATGCAATTATTTCACGTTGCTTCTAGTGGATTAGATGAATATGCGGCACAGTTTGATAATACTATTTAAAATTATAAAAAAATTTGCATCCCAAATACTTCCGCATTTCTCTTCCAATCTTTCATTTACAATGTAATCAAAGCGCTTTATTTGCGAAAAAATCTAAACTGCTTGACAATTGCTAGAAAATCTGGTAGAGATTCCCTTTTTACTAGATCATTTTAAAAGCCTATCATGTTTTAAAAGAATTATTACAATACTTATATCTAACATAAGATTTTCAATATGACGATAACATTGTCCCACAAAACTTTATATTTCATTAAAATTATAGTCTCGAAATAAATTTCAGTTAATGACTCCATGAAAACCTTTTGCTGCTTGGTTCAGATTTCTGTCGTGTGCAAATTATTTTGCTCACCCCTTGTTATTTTCAACAGTTTACAAAACACACTTCTTCATAAATTTGTTTTCAGAAAAGATTTTTAGAATTCACGCGATTTTGTGGAATTTTGACGCATATTGAGCAATATAAATCTGGCTTATTTACTGTTTAGATTTAAAAAATAAGTTCAGATGCGAGTTAATTTATGAATCAAGTAAATGACAGATTCTAACTAATGCCATCTACTTTCTCACAAAAACTGTTGACAACAATACTTGGTAAAGAGCGTTGATAGTATTTTCTTAATGTAGCAAATACTGCAAATATCAGTAATCTGTTATATTCATGTTATTGAAATATGAAATGATTGAAATTTATTATACAAATTATTTCCCACTCATATTGCGCTGTTAAATATTCTCGATAATGCAAGTCTTGATAATAAAATTTAAAACTTTCCGAGTATTTTCTGGCAAAAAGAATTCGCTTAAGTTTATTTGCACCACAAGAACTGATATGTTAATTTTATTGGTTAGAAGAATAACAGCTTCCTTCTCATTTTATAAAAATTATATTTCCATTTCAAAAGTAAAGAGCACTTAAAATTGCCGTAAAAAAAGTATACACAAAATTTTTTTCCGTTAGTTGCCGATCAATAAAAAATAGAATGCAAATTCTTTAAAAGGTCATTTCAACCATAGATTTGCTTGAATTCAAAAACAACAAGATCATTTTCAGTTAAAGAACAAGGATGCTAATGTTATATATAAATTTTTTGTTTCGTGTTTTTACTACATATATATATATATATATGTAGATCAGATCAGAAAGAAGAAATAATTTCGAGCTTTAAGAAGCTAAACTTAATTAGCCATTGTTCTTTTCTCCTGAAATTTAAAGAAAAAATACATGCGTGTGTAAGCTATATGAGTAATACTATTACATTACATTTTTAGTATTTGCTTCTTTCATTTACGGATTCATTCAAATCTAAATTTTATGCTGACCGACATTTTACAACTTGAAACGATTCACTAGACCTTCAAAGATGTAAATGTTTTGCATGAGAAAACACTATGTATGAGAACTGAGATAAGCTATAAAAAAGGAAAATACTGCGCTTTAAAAGATGTAAATTTTGAAATTTTAAAATCTACAAAATTCGAATATATGCTTTGCAAAATGCAGCAATGTATATAGAAAGGAAAATGATAAATAAATTATTTGAAACACTTGTTATATTCAATCTCCAATTTCAGACACAAAAATATAAATCTTTGCTTTACCTGCAAAGATTACCCATAAATTTGTCAGAAAAATATGTCACGATTTTTATTGACTTAAGGCAAAGTGGTTGAAAAATGTGCAAATGGAGTTTCAATTTTGCCGTGAAATTTTTCTCTTTTTTCATTTTGAATTGCATGCGACTTTTCCAGAAAATAGGATTTAATGTAAAAACTGTCAATGTCTCAGCCAGCTGCTTGTACAATCAAAAAAAATTTTCTCAAACGCAATTTTTATTATTTCACATATTCCCAATATGACTCACTCAGTTTGCGCAATTTTGAAAGACCGTTAAAGCATCTTTTGACAACATAAAAAGCATATATGATTAACTGATTTGGCATCAAAACGGAAAATTCTTCTGGTGCATTTATATTTTAAAATCGTCATGAATGCCAACTCAGGAATTCTTTAATTCATAGGGTCACTTTAATTTATCTGTTAATGTTTCATTATTTTGTCATTATTATTAAATTATTAATATCAATATTAATATTATTATTGCTTTACCATAAAAATTATTATAAAATTGTTGCCACTATTGTTATCATACTCCCTGGTCTTCTGATAACTAGAGGTAATGTGTTCTATTTCTAGAATCACCTTAAAAGTCTGCGGATTATTCCTTTACGTTATGACAGTGAATTAACTGATTCATACTTATGTTCATTCTCTGGATCTTCAGAATATTGAGCAAGAAATTAAGTTCGAAAAACACTCGTACCATTTCTTCGATTCGACAAATACATGTATCATTCAACTGTCTGATAAGCGCATGAATCATTTTGGAATCTGTAAGTGTATGCATTATTCTGAAGTTTGATAAGTGCATGTATCATTGTGGGGTTTGATTAATGTACGCATTATTTTGCTTTTCGGTGAGTGCAGAATGTCGGAAAATTTCCAAGTCACAATGCAATTTTGCAGTATCAATTATTTCAAATTAAAATTGCTGATGACATATTCTTTGTCCAAAATCATACACCATTGGCATAATGTAAAAAACTCTCGCTTATAATCAAGTCAAAAGCTAAAACAGTTATGTTCTGCTTAATGTGCAAAGTGTGAAAATGTTGCAAGCGTATTTCCGCCATAAAGAATAACATCTACCCAAAAACTGTATCTTTTGTCATTAATTCTTTTACATCATTCTTCGAGAGCTACCTTTTTTGCTCTTCGCTTTTAGCCTTTTTTTCATCATTATCTTGGTTAAAGCGCTCTCTATAATGCTCCCTACTGTTTCGCTCATTTTCGATTCTCATTATTTTGTATTAGATAGTACCTTTATATTAGTACTTGCGCAGTGAAGTTTTTCAACCCAAATCGGAGTCGAGATTGAAACGAGCATCACCACAAAGTCCTCCTATTGAAAGTAAGTAAGCTACAAAACACACAGTTCAACTACAAGGTTTCGTCTCTAGGAGAAGTAAATTTTTTGATGTCACGAGCCAGGATGTATATCACTATACTTAAAAATGCGCAATCAGCAGAAGTTAGACGGGTTTTCTCAACGAAATTAAGACAATGGATCTAACGCCTCCTAATCAAAATTTGGTGGAAAAAAGCAGCAGCAATTCGAAATTGAAAGAAGGATTGCAGAAATAAAAATAAAGCGCTTCAAACTCTACATTGGTACATTCTAATCAACTGAAAATTGGGTAAAAACTCAGAAACAAGCGAATGCGCAGAAAAACACGGAAGAAAACAACGCGGAGATGGTCAGCGATGACAGAGGCCTTTTAAATTTGATAAATGATAGTCAAGAAACTATTATAACTCTAGATATATACATAAGGATGAGTCCGAGTTAAAGCTACAGAGCCTAAACCAAAGCAATAAAAATACCAAACTAATTCAAATTCAAAAAATTCAACAAAAGAAGTCATCCGAAACATGGCACTAAACAGTAAATTTATCACAATTACCATTACCAATATTCAGCAGTGATCCGAAATTATGGAAAGAATTCCGGAGCATCTTTGACGCCGCAGCGCATTTTCAAAGAATACCCAGTATTCAAAAACTGAATTACCTAATCTCTTGGCTCGAAGGAAATCCTTGTATTGCTCCAGAAAACTATGACATAATAAGAAGAATTTTGGTGAGGAAATTTGGAAATTTGTTTACCATAGAAAAATCGCTCTACAACGAGTTATACTCCATCAAAGAACATGATCGAGAGTGAAAACAACTGTCGAAACTATGGAAAGGATACTTCGACAACTCGAAACAGCGGGTGAGTATTTGGAACATTCTATCATTGAAAGATTATTGAAAGTAAATTTCCAGTTTGAAACAAAGTTTGAAAAAAAAAAGTTTAAAAAAAGTTTAAACAAAGTTTAAAAAAAAAAGTGAGCAGGAATTATGGTTGGTCATCAAACTTTGAAGATTCTTGGAATAGCTGGCTCCAAAAACATGAAGAAATACAGAGAAGCCCAGCCTCTAGTAAGCAATATCAACGAAGATCAACCGAATCGAAGTCGAGTTACAACCAACTCAGTATTAGAAGAAAGACAACAGCACTTTTGGCAGCAATCAAGCAGCCCAGGCCCACGAGCCGTCAACTTTGTTATAAAGCAATTAGATTTAGAAAAAATCTCAGTAATAGATTCGAAATTTACACTGTAGTTACACTGTAAAGTTGCACTGTAGACAAAAACCTAAATTCGTACAGAACCGGGTAGATGAAATACGAAAGGTAAATTTCTCTTTCTGATATGAATCAAGTAAAGATAATCCAGTCGATATTGCAACTAAAGGACTTTCTCTCACAAAGCTTAGACAACACAAGCTAGATGGGAAGGGCCGTTGTGATTAACCGGATCCGAAAACGGATGGCGCAAATATGAAGATCAGTCAACAGAAAAATTTAAAGATAAGGAAGAACGAATCGTTGCAGAAGTTGCCTTCAAAAAAAGTGAGGTAACACAATTTTCACTTGTAGATATCAGTCAGTTCAGCAAATGGTCCAGACTACCAAAAACCATCATTTGGGCTCTGAATTTGTTAAACTCACAACAAAGAATAAGATAGCATGGATACAATCGACGGCAGCAATGGAATGACTAATATCGGAGAATTTTAAATTAGCCAAATGGGTGTTAATCAGACAAGCGCAGACTGAAAAACTCAACGACTCAACGAAAGGAAAAATGGAATCTGTATTGCAATGATTGGAAGCTATGAAGATCACAAAGTCGATTGAAAAATTCGAAACTAGATGAGTAAAATAAACATCCAATCTACTTGCCTAGGCATAATGTAATTACAGACTTCTGATACGGCAACCACATGAAAAACTATATCACGTATTCTTTCGAGCCGCACATGATCTTTCGTAAATGAAGCGCAGATTTTGGATACCAAAAGGAACGAATGGAAGTGAAATGCGTTTTAACAAGCTGCACCAGATGCAAACGTTGAATAGCTCAATCGTTTAAACTATTAGCCATGCCAAATCTTCTAAAAACACGAATTTTACATTCAAGAACCTTCGTAGTATATCAAAACCGAAAGATGGGTTACTCTCTTCGCATGTTTCACATCAAAAGTATGCACGTGCTAAGGAGATTCATCCCTTGACGATTGACTATTTGGAACGAGTTTTGAGCGACAATGCAAGCCATTTTCAAGTAATTTTCAAAGCCGTGAAGGAGTAAGAACACAACAGAATAGATGAATTTTCGGCAGAAAGAAATGGTTTGCGAAAATATAACATCGAAAGCTCCTTGGAATGGTAGACTTTATGAACGATTGAAGAACCAACCAAGAAAGCTGCGAGAAGAGCTACTGGAATAAAACTGTTATGGAAAAGCAAACTCATAAAGTTGATCATGGAGATTGAGAGTGTTTTGAGTATTAGGCCACTGACTTATACCAGCTCCGATGATAGTAAAGTTATATGGCCGATCGATTTTATACATCCTAGCGCTTCTTTAATTACCCCAATAGATAATGACGATCAGAAGGAATTCAAACTAGGAAACCTTGATACGAGAGAATGGATAATCAAATACTGGTTAGGAACACTCGAAGGACTCAATATATTTTGAGAAACATGAAACGGGAGTACTTAACGAGCCTCAGGGAAAGAACTCAAACGAAACAATTTTTAAAAATAATTAAGAAACTATATCATTATATTTGCCTGAACTAAAAACATAATTTTTTTGATTTCATTTCGATTGCACTATTGATATATTTGAATCTTTGTA